>OVBE01004567.1:0-23659 GCA_900406425.1 Iberis pinnata | reverse complement strand
CACCCATTTGGATTGACACCTATGACCACTACACCGATATGATAGTGTAATTAGGAAGTGATCACGTAGGGAAAACCCAACTTTCATTCTCACACAGAAAAATTCCTACTATCAACCCACTAGCTATGTTTTTTGGTGTGGGCTATTTTTGGTGTATGTATGTACATATCTAGAAATAATTGTCAATTTAGTTTGTTTAAGTATTGGCAAACACTCTTTTAGGGTGTACATCCTGCATCTATATTCGATTTCGGTTTTAGATCGAAATTATATATTAAGAGATTGTGTTATCTTTAGGTTGTGCTTCACACCTAAAATGAATCCTCCCCACACGGGAGTTGGTCTTCAGATTTTTAGTATTCGTTCCTGTAACACTTTACCTCCTTTTGAGGCCAGCTACCCGATTTTTGGATCTTATCTTTCCTGTGTGGAATTGTATCTATCCTATAATTGGTTGGTTGCTTTATAATTAATATAAACTTAAGTTGACAAGAAAACAAAATTTTTTAATTATATATATTATGTGATCTTAGTTAAATTTGATATCGTTTAGATTATGAAAAATTATAATTAACAAATGTTATTAATTTGATCTTCTCACAGCTTGGTTTCACTTATTCTTTTTCCAACACACTTTTTTGGTTCCGGCTCCTATTCATTCTCTAGAGATGCTTGGATTTTTTTAAGTTCGAGCGTTGGAGATCCTGAGATTAAGCATCAATATTTCCAAACGATCTAATAAATAATATAAATTAGTATACCCCGTCTCATTGTTAATGTTTTTTTGTTGCTTTGCATGAAACACAAAAAACGTAATGAACTTAAAAAACACAGAGAATATGATATTCCAGTTCCCTTTCGGAACATTTGGAGGAGAGATTGTACTCTCCGGGATTTCACTAGCCTTTAAATTCAAAATCCATTTACAAGCAATTGATAAGTTCTCTACATCGAATATAACCCTAGCTTTTGTGTTTGACAGGTTTCAAGAGAGAGCGAGAAAGAAACGATAATATAAGCAATTACACCTCAATGGGAACTCTGACGAACCTCCGATCAACAAAAATGGCCTTTCCTCTGCTCTGATAAGCTTACTATCTTCTCGGCTCTGTTTTTAATCTTCGTCACACTAAGAAGATGATATGATGCTCCTTATATATGGATAAGCCCAATAACAATAACTTGTTGTTAATAACAACCTGTAACTCTATTAGTAACCGAACTTGGGCTGGTAAACTTAAAAGCCCACTCGCACCATCTGATCACACACACGGGCCCTGAAACAATATGAAGCTCATTTGTTTAGGGTAACTAAATGAGCTATATAAGCTCACATTCTCCACCTTTGATCATTTTTGCCCTAAAAATTTGCCGACTTTATAATTTCTCTCTCTAGCGGCTGTGAAACATTTTCAACCTCTTCGTCTATAACGAAGCTTTCTTCGATTTATCATCATCCTTCGACGAACTCTCAAACTCTTGAGGTGAACCCAGAAGCTAAATCCAGTAAAAAAAGCAGTAAGAACTCTCAACCTCTTCTTCCATATCACCGATCATCCCTGTTTCGACTTCTGACTCTTCGCTTCTAACTGTCTGACCCTCATGTTCCAGTAACCAACCAAGAAGAAACCTTTCAGGAGCATGAAACTCGAAGGATCTAGGTAAAAACTGAATCTTTCAACTTTTACTTTTGACTATTCTGTAAAACTCTTGAGAAACTAACTTGATCTTTACATGCATGTACCGAGTATCAACTTTTCTTCACATCTTAAGACTAAATACGAAACGTCAGCCAATGAAGAACTTCAGATATGACACTCGAAGACCCAAAACAACCATGGTAAATGTTCTGACTTCTTGCATGTCTCTTTTACTTACTGATCTCTACTTACTGAACCTTAACTGATGAATAATCAAACATATACTTTTCTAATTCTCCTGTATACTTGAGATTACCACTAACCTCTTTGTTTACTCCTTGTGTATGCGAGGTGAAGAATCTGAACAGGCAACACACCAAGCAGACGGAGTCGCCTTCCACTCACAATACCATATTCAAGGTAAGTAAGCCTTTATGAAAGGCTTTTCCAGGTAAGTTCTTAGTTAGTAGATCCGCAAGGGTATAAACTTGTATGATTCTTTAAAACCTCAATAGTACCCTCTGTGATTTCATTTATGATAAAATGCCACTTGACTGCTATGTGCTTAGTTCTTTCGTGAAAACCTCTGTTCTTTGCTAGATATATAGCACTATGTGAATCACAATGAAATCTGATTTTATCTTGAATGAACCCTAAATTTTCAACCATTAATTTTAACCAAATTGCTTCTTTAACTGCTTCACCTAAAGCCATGTATTCAGCCTTTGTAGTTGAAAGTGAAACCACCCACTGGAGACATGATCTCCAGCTAACTGTGTTACCACCCACTTTGAAAATATAGCATGTAATGGATCTCCTTCTGTCTAAATCTGTAGCATAATATGAATCACAAAACCCTTCAACTTTGAACTCTGAATCCTTAGTAAATGTCAAACTAATGTCAATTGAACCTTTAAGATATCTTAAAATCCACGTAACTAGTTGCCAATGGTCACTGCCTGGTTTACTCATAAACCTACTAACCACACCAACTGAGTGTGCTAGATCAGGTCGTGAACCCACCATTGCATACATGAGACTTCCCACTGCGCTTGCATATGGAACCTCTAACATTATCTTTGATTCAATTTCTAACTCTGATTCACTTAGGCTCTTTAACTTAAACTGTGAACCCAACGATGTAACAAATGGTTTGCAGTCTAACATATTAAAAGCCTTCAAAACTTTCTCTATATACTTTCCTTGTGAAAGTTTTAGGATCCCATTCTTTTTGTCTCTGAAAATATCTATTCCCAAAATTCTTGTAGTTGATCATAAATCTTTCATCTCAAATTCTTTCATCAAACTGTTCTTCAACCTCTAAATTTTAGCTAAATCTTTTGAAGCAACTAACATATCATCCACGTATATAAGCAGATAAACAGCTAAACATTAGAACCTTTTATATACACGCATGGATCATATAGACTCTGCTTGAATTTATGTTCCTTCATGAAGCAATCAAATCTTTTGTTCCACTGTCTAGGTGATTGTTTCAATCCGTAGAGTGATCTTTTAAGTAGACAAACTCTGTTTTCCTTTCATTCTAAAACCTTATGGCTACTCCATGTAGATTTCTTCATCTAGTGTACCATTTAAGAAAGCAGTCTTAACATCCAATTGGTCAAGATCAAAATCTTGATTGGCTACCAATGAGAGCATTATCATTATGGATACATGTTTCACCATAGGGGCAAGTACCTCTGTACAATCAACTCCTTCCACTTGAGAAAATCCTTTTGCCACCAATCTAGCTTTAAACCTAGGTTGTTCACCTCCATGAATTATATACTTCTTCTTAAACACCCATTTGCAACCAATGACTCTTTTTTTCTCTGGTCTTTGAACAATCTGCCAAGTATTATTTCTGCTTAATGAATCCATTTCTTCCACACATGTTATCTTCCAATCATTTTCATTTTCACTCCTCATAGCTTCTGCATATGAACTAGGTTCCTTTAACTCAACATCCTTTGCAGCTGATAGAGCATAAGCCACAACATCAAAATCATCAAATCTTGAAGGTGCTTTTGTCTGTCTTATAGCTCTGTCTTTTGCTGTTAGATAAGTATTTAGGTCTTCTTGAGTAGGTTATGTTTCCTCATATTGTTCTGTATCTGACTGAATCCTCTTGATCATTCTGAGTTCTAGCTAAACCTGGTGAAACTCCACCTGAATTAGAAGCATCTCTATCTTATGTGCTATGAACTATTTTAAGTGCTTGATTCGTAGGTCCTTTGATTAAATCTGGATAAAAAGTAAATTTTGTGTTCCTGATTTCTTTATGACTTTCTGTTTCTGAATCTGTCACCAACTCTGATTTATCCTTGAAAACCTCTTCTTCATGAAATATCACGTTTATGCTAATAACACATTGATTTTGCTATGGGACCCAAGCTCTGAAACCTTTTGTGCCTTGAGGATTACCCATAAAATACCCCTTAACTGCTCTATGACTGATATTGGACTGTAATGTATGAACAAACGATGCACATCCAAATCTTCTTAGATGATTCAACTTAGGCTTAACTCTTGACCAAAGTTCTTCTGGTACTTTAAACCCAATGGCTGAACTGGGTGATCTATTAATCAAATAAACTGATGTTGAAGCAGCTTCTGCCCAAAACTTATCTTCCATGCCATTTTCTACTAACATAAATCTAACTTTATTCATAATCGTTCTATTCATTCTTTACGAAACACCATTCTGCTGAGGCGTATATGTGCAAGTTCTATGTCTTGTGATTCCATCTTCTCTCCAAAATGTCTCAAATATGTTGTTACAATACTCCAACCCATTATATGTTCTTAGGCATCTGACTTTCTTCCATGTTTCATTCTCAACTAGTGATTTCCAATCAACAAATTTCTGATATGCTTCATCTTTGGTTCTTAGGAAATAGATCCAAACCTTTCTTGAGAAATCATCAATAAAAGTGATGAAGTATTGGTTTCCTACGAGACTTTGTGTTATACTTGGAGCTCCCCATAAATCTGAGTTAATGTATTGTAATACTCCATTTGATGTGTGTTTTCCCTTCTTAAAACTATGTTTACGAGACTTGCCTAACACACTCGATTCCCAGAACTCAAAGTCTTTAACATCTTTCTTAGATAGGTAGACTTTCTTTACTAGAACTTCCATATTCCTATGGCTCATGTGAACAAGCCTTGAATGCCACTTAGTTGTATTTTTGAAACCTTTTTCACAGAATTTGATTCTGTTTTATAAACAGTTCCTTCCAAGTAATACAATCTGTCCTTGTACACTCATGCTAGCACTTTCTGGCCATTTGACTTCAAATATAATTTTATTTTGAAGTTTTCACCCTCATATCTGCATCCGGCTAGTTCCAGACTTCCATATGATATTAGATTTCTGCTCATTGTAGGCATATATCTAACTCCTGTCAAAATAACACATGAACCATCTGGTTTATCTATTATGATTTTCCCAATTCCATGAATTTCACTAATTGTGTTATTACTCATTAAAACCTTGCCTCCTTTGAACTCCTCCAGATCAAATAGCAACTCCTTTTTAGGTGTAATATGAAAACTACACCCTGAATATATAACCCATTCATTTTCTGAACCTTGAATGTTTGCGGTTAAAACCAGTGGTTTCTTAACTGTTGTAACTAGATTCACTGATGCTTTAGAATCTTTCTTCTTTCTTTCTGGAAAATTCTTCTTCCAATGACCTTCTTTGCCACATACAAAACGACCCTTATCCTTTTTGGATTTCTGCTTCGATTTACTTCTGTTTTTGCCTTTACCTTTCTTTTTCCCATTTTTATCATCCATGTTTTCGCTTCTACCTCTGTTTGAGACAAATAAGTCTTATGATTGGGTTTTATGCCCTTTTCCACTTTCCAAAAGTTCTCTTTCTTTTGATTTTGCTGAAGCAGTCACTTCTCTTAAGCTCAAATAATCTTTACCATATTTCAACGTTTCTTTAAGTGATCAAATCTTGTTGGTAAAGAACTTAGAAGCAAAATAGCTTGGACTTCTTCTGAAACCGTAACTCCAACATTTTCCAGGTCTGCAACCAACTTTAGGAATTCATCTACATTTTGATCAATGTTTTTAGCATATGTCATTTTGAATGTGTAGAATTTCAACTGCAAATAGATTCTGTTTGGTAAGGAACTTTCCGTGTAGAGCATGTTTAATGTACTCCACATGGTTGCGGCTGTCTCACATTGTATCACCTTCCTTAGCACTTGATCTGTGATATTAGGTATGATAACACTAATTGCTTTTTTTATTTCTCGACTTTGACTAGATCTTTTTCCTTTGTTTTAGTTGTTGATGTTTTTGTTACGATCTCATCTCCAGGAGTAGATGTGCTTGAAGTTTCTTGAGCTACTTCTTGATCTTTTAACATATCATCATCAAACAAAATGTCATTAAGGCCAAGCATCCTGAAGTGAGTAAGCATTCTCACCTTCCATAAGCCAAAATCACATGAGCCGTCGAACCTCTCAACCTCAAATATTGTATATGCTAATGATCTTTCTCCAATTTCTCAGACTTGAACCGATTCAATATGAAAGGCTATCGCAACACACACAAGATTCTAAGAAGATAAGTTTTGAACCTTATTTCTTCTTTTGCTTTACTTGTGAATTTGATTCTTGATGAATGCACTGATTCTTTGATACTCTGGATCTGTGCGATCTTTGTGTTCTGTTGCGATCTTTGTGCTCACAACCTTGAGCTATGATACCACTTATTAATGCTTTTTGTTGCTTTGCTTGAAACACAAAAAACGTAATGAACTTAAAAGACACAAAGAATTTGATATCCCAGTTCCCTTATGGTACATATGGGGGGAGAGATTGCACTCTCCAAGTTTTCACTAGTCTTTAGATTCATAATCCAATTACAAGCAATTGATAAGTTCTCTAAATCGAATCTAGCCCTAGCTCTTGTGTTTGACATATTTCAAGAGCGAACGAGTAAGAAACGACAATAGAAGCAATTGCACCTCAGTGGGAGCTCTGACGAACCTCATATCAACAACAATGGCCTCTCCTCTGCTCTGATCAGCTTACGATCTTCTCGGCTCTGTTTTTAATCTTCGTCACATGAAGAAAATGATATGATGCTCCTTATATATGGATAAGCCCAATAACAATAACTTCTTGATAATAACAACTTGTAACTGTATTTGTAACCGAACTTGGGCTTATAAATTTAAAAGCTCACTCGCACCATCGGATCACACACACGGGTCCTGAAACAGTACGAAGCCCATTTATTTAGGGCAACCAAATGAGCTATATAAACTCGATGATAAAACATTATATTTGTTATTTGAAATATCACACTAGCTTTTTTTCAATGTTTTGAAAACTTACCCGAAGATCAACCGGGATGATCTTCCGGGTCTTTGGGTCAATCACGAGTCAATAGTTTAATGAATATTTTGTTATTATATATATGTTTAGGTATAAATTTTATATAAATTATTTTTTATACAAAAAAATCAATAGTGCTTTTTGTAATTTATAACAATTTTGATATAAATTTTAAATTAAATAATAAAACTATGATTAATAAATGTGAATTAAATTAGTAATTCAAAATCTAAAGTATTATTATAAAAGCTAGTATAATAGTATAAAAAAAACTAATGCCAAAAAGAAATAAAACATCAGTTTAACCAATCTTCATTGATGCTTTTAAAATGTTTCTTGTCTTCTACGAGTGGCATAGCGAATCTTCATCAATGTCTATAAATTCACAAACCATATTATATGTTAGTTATTTATATTTATAAAAAATACTAGTAATTATGTACAAATAAGATACTATCTTTGTTAATTAAAGTAATTTTTTATTAGTTAGTATATTGACCCGGTATTTCTAGTTGATCCAGGTCGCGGTTTAACCACGATTTTTACCAAAATTTATCAGTTTTTTAAAAAGACGGATTTTAAGATAAACTCGATCTAGATTCTTTGTTAGGTCATTGGTTTTATTGGTTCAACTGCAAGTCTGGATGGGGTTTCAAAACAATGCTGATAACTCAATATTACACTAGTTCTAATATCATTGATGATAAAAATCTATAATATTTTAAAAGATTTAAATATATATATTGGTTGCATTAAATTAACAACAACAAAAGAGGCGGACTTTAAAGGCTCTTACGAAAGTGTACTTTTTTCTGTTTTGAAGAACGTTATCAGGAAAGTTCCGGATTATTTGAATGACTGTTGATCCATATGTCACTTTGGAGCAAGAAACGATTGTTATGTGTTGTTTGATCGTAAATAGTTTAAGGTTTTATTGGAATTGATGGATGGAGACAAGAGTTGGTTTATGTTGAGTGGTTTCAAGTTGAATGCCCATCATTGATTGCCCTAAATATTTAATTCTCCACATCCAACTAAACAATCGGCTATTCAGTCTCATTAATAACAAACAAACAATAAAGAGGTTACCGATTAGGAAAGAAAATGGATGAACAATAGTAGAAAGATCAATAGTACATCACCAAGAGAAAGGGCTAGCTCCTTGCAAGAACACTTCATTCTCCACAACTTTTACCCTTTGGCATACCTCATTACACACCTTTATCGCCTTCGCCTGCCACATAATTTCATCATCAGAACCACTCTCAGTTTCTTATAACTATATATATATATATAACTTCACCAGAAACTTAATTTGATCTCTCACCTTATCTGCAAGTGGATCAAATGCTGCATAGAGTTCAAAATCTGGTGTGACCCAACATAAAAGCGCTGCAGTTTATTACCAAAGACATTTGTGTCAGTTTGCAGCCAAGAAGATTTCCATAATTTTGTTAATTATATGCAAATTCAAACTTACTGTAATTTTCATCTCTTCTATATTGAGTCTTGTGGGGTCCTAATCCTTTCTCATGCATTGAAGCATATAGTTTCTGGTATGCTCGATATAGACTGCAACATAACTACATCAGTAATTTCTTTTATCTCGTTCCAAAAACGAATCATTTGGTTGTCTAATTCCATGGGAGATTTGCGACTTTTTTTTACCTTTTCTGTTGTCTGTGACTATTTACTGGAGGTGAGAATTCAGAGGAAATGTATTGATCTAAGTATATACTGCGGTATATGAAATGCCAAAGTCCAAAGGGACCTCCAATTCCCACAGATACGTTTGGACCAGTTGTATTATTAGTAGATGGTGGGTTCTGTCGAAGCCTGCGGTCTATTGGCAAATCCTCAACACGCATTCCTCCTTCCAAGATTGATCTTTGAACCATACTTAGAATGTTTGATTTCAGAAGAACAGCCTCAATAGAAATCCTAACCATTTACAAGTTTCTCGACCTCAAAAGCATGCTTACAGAAACCACAAGTATCTACATACATGAAACGTATATTACCTGCAATCTTTAAGGTGATAGAATGCCTCTGAACGTGTGGTAAGCAGCATGACATATGTATCATCCTAAATCACCGAGTAATTTAATAATTTCACATTAAGCACTGTAGAATGAGCTTAAGAAGCTTATTACAAGTATCGAGTTGACTCACATCAAAGAAGTGAACATAGGCATGCAAAAAAGAGAGAGGGTTGTATCTAGGTAGACAGATTGGCGAGAAAGATTCTGATGTCCTGTAATAGAGAGAGAGTGGTGATATCAACTTACACGAACAAGTGTTTAATTCAGTGTGAGCAGATGGACAGACTATTTAACACTTACCTGAATGATTCTGATGACATTACAAAATTTGAGAGTAGAAGCAAATCATCGGGGTGGAGAGAAGCTTTCTGTGCACCAGCAAGACTGACAACCTGCAATCAAAAACATCTAGTTATTAACTATTAAAAAACTTTAGTTTGTTGGATGAGAGCTTTTACCTTGTGTCTGCACATTAGTAATGCGAACAAGACACCAGACGCACAAACGTCTTGCAATATGGTTCCTGTAGCTTGCCTTAACGCAAACGGAAGGGGAAGACAAGTATAGGCATGAAGAAATGTTGCTGGGTTCCTAAAAATGAGAAAATCATCTCAAAAATTGTTAGAAGTCAGAAATTTTCTACCTGAATCTTAAGGTAGACCGAAAAGAAGGACGATGTACTGTATCGAACAACAGTTCTATTGATGTGGGAAGGACAGCAACAGACTCCATATTCCAATAAATCTCATAGGCATGTAAGGTATATGTAGATAATGTAATATATACCTTAAAAATAATTGGAGATCGGAGTCTTCGGCCTCTAGTCCTTTTCACTATTTGTTAAAAAATGTCTATCTTCAATTATATTGGTTTCTAACAAAAAGAAGTGATCCATGAAACGATATGAACTTTTTTAGCAATTCCGTGAAAAACTAGCTTATTATCCAATTTTCTAGAGATCAGCTCATAACTTCTAGCATAAAGATATGTTAGTCTAAATTTCCCTCTAGATTAGGAAGACATTACGCCTAGGAGACTGGTACAACCATAAAACTTCAGCAGCCTCAATCTTGACATTAACATTTAAAGAGTTGCAAATCAGAGACAAACCAGCTAAATGAATGGACAAGAGATGAGAAGACAGCGTCTGTCCCTCCAAGCAAGGGTGTCATGTCGAACTTTGCATTCTTTGCGAAACATTTGTCTATTGACCTTGTTAAAATTAGTATCATCTGCATCACCAATATTTCATTTTGGTTACATAAACAGCTAACCTTCGCATGAAAAACTTCAAAAGAAATGACATAGAGCAACAGTATGTCATTACCTGACCATATAGAAGATCCAACTGTCCCCTTAAGTATTCATATGTTTCATCTGTACAGCTGATACATACCAGGTATATTGGCCCCTTCACAAGAAAGACAACCTGAATTTGACCAGGAAATTTTCTATTCAAATTGCTTGTAATCTTTTGATCAGCAGAGATATTTTTATCATAAATTATACATGACTTATCTCTCTAATCAATATCTGGAATGATAATGTAAATGAGCTAAACACTTCTCTTATTGAAGTTCTATGCACCAATGAATCTGATGGTAATCTACTGTAGACACCACTGCCAAAATATATAACTAATAGCGGAAGAAATTATGAATACCTGGTGTTTTCCTGCCTTGATTAAATTGACACGGTCACCACTGAAAGAAAAACCCCAATCAAATATCAAAAACTAAAATAACCACTAAGTGAAACACACATCAGACAAAGCTCATGCATTTTACCCATTCTCCACAAAAGAAATAATAGCTTGAAGAGTGGCTGAAAATCCAGCAAGCTTATGTTCATCTCCATATCTAAAACATACGAGAAATAACAAGAGAAAATTAGTCAATAAACTAAAGCTCATAATACTTATACAACCACTCTCTAGCTGGTCTAAACCTGGAATATATAGGTTTGCCGGAGTTGCTCAATATGAAGAAATGCTTCTTTCTCTTTCTCCATGAAATAGAAGCATCATCCTGTGTTTCATTACAAAAGGTGTGTTCTCAGAGAAGATAATCCATATCATTCACTGAACAACAATTTCCATAGTTTTATCTAGTATATAGTCACGTTAGTGTTATCAGAACGCTTTTACTCATTCAACAAAATTCTTGATGCAGGAAGCTTTTGATCTCAACTTATCACTGAGAGCAGATGCTTGGACTACCTACAACATGGAGTTACTGATCGATATTAAGCTGACCTCGTTAACATGGCGTTTTCCGGGCAACCACGCGGCTTCATGCTGCGAGGCCGTGGTGTCACCGTCACCGTCCACATTGGCTTCCCGAATTTCATCCTCACTGGCTACGTCGGCTTCGTAAGTGGAGGAAGCTCCGCCGCTACTCCCTCTCTCCCCATCGTAACCGCTGCTGGTCGGACTCGGTGGTTCCTCACCAGCTTCCATTTCCACCGGACGCTCTGACCTCGACGACGCCTCTTCTTCCTCTATTTCCACTTCTCCGCTAGTTCCCGCCAAAATTTCACTCGCCAAACATCCATTGCTGACTCCGCCTTCGTTCCCATTGGACGATGCAACAACCTCCGCCGCCGCGTCGTCATCATCGCCGCCGTTGTAATCGGTGTGACTACCATCAGTCACTTCGCTTGGTTCAGACAAATCCATTGACTCCAATTGACTTCCAACAAGCTCTGAAATCGTCCCCGGATCGGTACCATGGTTCGGATCGGCGAATTTAGTGCCGGGTGATGAAGGTGAAGAGCTCGAACCTGAAGTCATTTTTGCGAAAATCGATAGAGATTGATGGATTTCAAGGAAGAGAAACTGATTTCATCCGACGGCAAGTCGTGTTATGATTTAGGATCATTGCCTCTGGCCCTCTGCAAAATCACTTTGTCCACTCGCTCGCATTGAAGAGGAGGAAATGATTCACGTTTTTTCACCAACGAATCAAGATTTTAGTTGGATTCTATTTGACCCGATCAGTGACCCATCTCTTTGGTCTTAGGCCTCAGTAACTTATATGGGCCTCAGGCCTGTTTTCTACCCAATAGTCGAAGCCGATGGACCGTATTTGTGTGATTAGATAATGTCATTTATAGCCGCAAAAAAAAAAAAAAAAAACACAATGTCAAATATGTTTCACTAGCTATATATATTAGTAGGTCACTCGCGGATCTTTTTTATTTTGAACTAAACTATTTTATTGATATTATTATTTAATGACAAATCATCAATTTATCTAATCTATATATCCAATTACTAATTTTAATATATATTAATAATTGCTTCTTTTTTTTGTCAATATTAATAATTGCTTCAATGCTCACAAAAGTGCAATCGAAAAATTATTTGAAATAAAATTATTTGAATGTTGTTGCACATTTAAAATACAGAAAAATAATTATTAATTATACCAACAATAACACACACATTTTGGATATTAAAATATATCATTAAAATTAGCAAATAAGTACTTTATATCATAACATTCACAAAATAAATAAATTTATGTTATAAATTATATTTCTGTCAATTGTTAACAAAATTCGTTGAATAAAAACTGTGTGTCATTCATATTAACTATAAAATAGTATATGAGTACACAACCCATACATATATATATATATATATATATATATATATATTAAACATTAGTCTTTGACAAAAAAGAAATTAAACATAACAAAATATTTGTTTCACATAATAGCATATACGAAATGAACAAATATATGTTGGAATTAATATTTTCATCAATAATAACAAATATTGTTCGATAAGACCAAATTCATGTTTGAAAAAAATCTAACCCAAACTTAAATTTGATATATCACTTTGATATAATTAACAAAAATTTCAATTTTTCAATATATATATATATATATATATATATATTGAAGTATAAAATATTTATCTTTATTTAATAATTGGGTTGGAGAGATTAAAACTGATTTTTGGGTCTAATTTAAAGTTTAGATTAGAAACCTGATTAAAAAAGTAATGAAGAAAACGAGATTATCTAGTTTATTATGTTAAGTAGGGTTTACTAGTTGACAGAGGAAAATTATAGTATTTAATATTTTTGTAAGACATATTAAAGAGAAATTTTTGCTTTTACTAGAGGTATCAAAATAACTACTCCACTACACAACAAAAAATATATGATTCTCATATTTTCTTTTATCTTTGACTAGGAAAAATCTCACACATTGCATAAGTAAAAAGTCGTCAGTGTTATCTTTCCATTTGTTGTTTTGCTTATCTTGAGTATAAAAATTAAAATAGGCTATTCACAATTAAACTACATAGCGGAGGCAAAAATATGAATCATTTTCAAATTTGGGATTGTGCTCGTAGTTAAACTTAAGCCTTTGAGATTAAAATTTTTTTTTTCATTCCAAGTTTCGTTTTGGGTTATTGGATTTTTTTTATTCATTTTTTGTTCTAAATCTTTTTGAAATTTTTACATAGATATTTTTTATCTATTAAACTATAGTTAGCAGTTAATATTACAGTAACAACAAAAAATTGTACCTTATTATAATCTACTTTTATTTACATTTTTAACATTAAATGATGGTAAATAATAGAGAAAGAAAAACTATACAAAATATTTATTTGAATATTTTTAGTATGATATATTTAATATAAGTGTAGTAGCTTTGGATGGGAGAATAAATATACAAGTATATAAAAGTTCACCATTTATCACTTTCTCAATGTTTGAGTATGAAAAAACTTTACTCTATTAAATAAAATATGTTTTTTGGGAATATAGTATGTTTCTAGAGGTTATTCCATGCTACTTTTGAATTTTGTTTAATCTTAATTATGATGTAATAATTACAAAACAATGTAATGAGAATGTGGAGAAGTGAGACGTAATGGGTACTGAAGTCTGTTTAAGGCATTTACGGTTAAATGTAATATTCTCGGTTTATGATTGAAATACATGGTCACGTGGCCGTTTGATTTGAGAGAGAAACACCAATAAATCTTTGATTATCTTTTTTAAAAAACTTTTTTCTTTTTGTTATTATAGGCGTTAATTACGCTAAATGGAAGATATTTTTTATTTTTTATTTTTTTTAAACGAATGATGTGTTAAAAAAAAAGTGTTAGAAATTTTTTTTTAAACGAATGCTATTATTTAAAGGTTATGGAGCCCATAGTTAAAAATTATAAGTATAGTGGTTGTGGTTAATGAATTATTTGACTTTGTTTGCGTACCTGATATGATTTGTTGTAAATTTGGTTTGGTTTAAAGAGTGGGCACGTGTCAGTATTTGAGAGAGTCTACAAAAAAAAAAACTTACAATATTAGTTCACATTATTAATATTTTTTGTTTCCAAATACTCCAATGTGGAGTCTACCTTTAAAAATTGTTCATTGATTATTTGGTTTGATTTTAATACATAACGTGGTTCATAAATTATTTTGTTTGGTTTAAAAGTGGACACATGTCAAGTTATTTGAGCACAAGTAAAAAGAACCTTACAATATTAGCAAAAGAAAGATATGTGTCGTCATTATGCATTCGTTTTCATTTTTCAGTCCAATGTTCATATCTGGAAACAATTTTTGCTTTTCCATGAGATTCGAGAATTATATATATATATAACAAATTGAAATATTACTGAAACAAAAAAAAGGGAAAAGAAGAGATCTGAAATTTTGATTTTGGTAAGGAATGGAGAGACGATAGAGTTTCCATCGTAAAGAAAATAGGCAAAAACAATGAAATGAGAATGTGGAGAAGTGAGACATAATGGACATTAAATTCAGTTTCAAGCATTTATGGTTAAGTGTAGTATTCTCGGTTTATGACTAAAATACATGGGCACGTGGCCGTTTGATTCAAGAGTGAAACGCCAATGAATTTTTTATTCTCTCTTTTTTTATAATTTGCTTCCTTTTTGTTATTGTAGGCGTTAATTACGCTAAGTGGAAGATATTTTTTATTATTTTATTTTCGTGAACGGATGTTGTGGTAGTCTGAAAGAAGATACATTAAATTGATGTTGTTATTTTAAAGATGTAGTTAATGGATTATTTTAATCGGTTTGAGTATATGATGTGATTTGTGATAAAGTTGGTTTGGTTTAAAGGGTGGACATGTGTCAGCTTTGAGAAAGTTTACACAAAAAACCTTACAATATTAGTTAAGATTATTATTATTTTGTTTCCAAATACTCCATTGCATAGTCTATTTTTTAAAAATTATTCACTGATTATTTGGTTTGGTTTAAATACACAATGTGGTTCATAAATTATTTGATTTTGGTTAAAAAGTTCACTTTCAAAAATTGTGCATTGGTTATTTAGTTTGGTTTAAATACATAATGTGGTTCATAAATTATTTGGTTTGGTTCAAAGGTGGACACATGTCAAACTATTAGAGCACAAGTAAGAAAATCTTATAATATTAGTGAAAGAAATTATTTGATTTGGTTTAAAGAGTCCACCTTTTAAAATTGTGCATTGATTATTTAGTTTGATTTAAATACATAATTTAGTAAAGAAAATATTTAGTTTGGTTTAAAGATGGACACATGTCAAGCTATTAGAGCACAAGAAAAGAAAAAAACCACATTTTACAATATTAGAGAAAAATGAAGATTCATTCATTGATTATTTGGTTTGGTTTAAGTACACAATGTGGTTCATAAATTATTTGATTTTTTTTAAATAGTCTATCTTTAAAAATGGTGCATTGGTTATTTAGTTTGGTTTAAATACATAAAATGATTCATAAATTATTGTAAAGATGGTTTGGTTTAAAGGTGAACACATGTCAAACTATTAGAGAATAAGTAAAAAAAATCTTTACTTTATTAGTGAAGATATTGGGAGAGTTTACAAAAAAATCTTACAATATTAGTTACGATTATTATTATTATTGTTTTCAAATACTCCATTGTAGAGTCTACCGTTCCATATATTTATTTAGTTTCTAATATTTGTTTCTATCAATAATTACGACATATAGAAACAGAAAAACAAAAAAGAGCCTATGACTGATGACGAAGTGGAAGTTGTAGTAAATGTATCATTAGCTGTTAAGAAAATAAAGAGAGAAATTGAAGCACATTACAAAAGTGATATGCATCTTATAAAAGAATATATCAATGCTTATGAAAAATCACAAAGCCTTATGATTAAAATGGCAAAAAATAAGTTAAGATTGCTCTACTCTTTAAACAAAGCGAGTGAAAAGAAGTTTGATATCATGAAAGAATGGTTTTATAAAAAAAAAAAGAATAATATGAATTTTGGCTAGCAAAAGTTATGATTCCATATGTTTATTACGAAAAGATGGACTTCTCACACATAGAATAACAAACTCATCATTGTCTTCTAATTATTTTGGTTTTTTATTTTCATATGAACAATATTTTTTTATTTTATATTTTAATTGTGGCAATGGCCACATCTATTCAATAATAATAATTTGATTTCTCTTAATTTTAATTTGAAACAATATGAAATGATTATGAATATACTATGAATGAGAAGACACTATGAACGAGAAGACATATCACGATAATTCAAAACTATAAATTTGAATTTTAAATATATTTATAAAATTGAGTATACGAAGATACATATGCACGTAACAAGGTATGCCACATAAGTAATTGATTATGACATCCAATTCTATGAGCACTTTTAAAAGTAAATTTATTATGTATATATTTGTAATAAATTATAAAATTATTAGAATTTTTCATAATTTCAATATCCGTGAAGCTCTTTTGATAATTAATTAGGGTTTATGTCCAAATATATCAACTAGTTTAAATATATTTTATACTAATACTAGAGTTATACCCATGTATTTGCACGAAAAATGTACAACAATGTGTTTTTTCTAGGGTAATACTACTCAATAATAATATTATACCCTACAATTAATAAAATCTGTACATTCTCTTTTAAATGCCATTATACCCCTCAATAACAAATAGGTGGATTTGATTATTTTTTTAAAACGTAACTAGACTCTTTTTTTTGGGTAATAGACTTTTTTTTGTTTAGTCTAATTCTTTTTGGGTCTAGGTTTAGGGGTTTAGGATTTAGATTTTGGAGTTTAAGATTTATACTATGGATTTTAAGATTTTTATTTTTGAGTTTAGGATTTATAATTTGGAGTTTTGGTTTTTATTTTGGAGTTTTGAGTTTATATTTTGGAGTTTTGAATTTATATTTTGGAGTTTTGGGTTTATATTTTGGAGTTTTAGGTTTATATTTTGGAGTTTTGGGTTTATATTTTTGAGTTTTGGGTTTATAAATTGGAGTTTAGGGTTTATATTTTGGAATTTTGAGTTCATATTTTGGAGTTTTAGGTTTTTTTTTTGAAGTTTAGGGTTTATAATTTTGTGTTTAGGGTTTTTATTTTGTGTTTGGGGTTAATATTTTGTGTGTTCGGGGTTTATATTTTGTGTTTAGAATTTATATTTTTGTATTTGGGGTTTATATTTTTGTGTTTAGGGTTTATATTTTTTGTGTTCGGAGTTTATATTTGGGAAATTGGAGTTTTTCATATATCCATAAGTTTATAAGTTTCATATTTTTGGGTTTTAGTTTTATATTTTTGGGTTTTGGGTTTCTATTTTGGGGGTTTTGGGTTTCTATTATTTTTAGTAGTCCGATTATTATGTTTAGTAGTCCGACTATTCCTGAGTTTATATTTCATTAACCAAATTCACTATTTACAAAACATATATCCGTTTTAAATAATTTTAGTCTTGTTAGATTCATAAAAAAAATTGTAGTTATTTAAGTAAAGTTTTATGATTTGATTATTTGAACTACAAAGCTTAATCTTTAAAAAAGTTTACAAGGGGTGAAAGTAAAAAAAAGAGAGAGAGAAAGAGATACATACATGAGCGAGTGTATCACACACAAGGGGCAAGTGGAGATATATGTTGCATATTGTTGTTGAAAAATCAATTATACACAATAATGTACATTCGACTAATATTTTCAATATTATTGTCATTTTTCAAATTAACATTTTTTAATGTAAACCAATATTTTTGTAGAGATTTAAATGTACAACAATATGTTTTTTCTCTCTCTCGGTTGTTCGGTCTCTTTCTATTCTTTGAACAACGATGGAGACCGAGAAGAAACCAAAGAATAAGGCTAGTAAATTGACAAAGATAAAGGACACGTTGAAGACACATCGATCTCATTTAGCACCCTCCGAATTTTCTAAATCCCCCCTCATGATTTACTGGAATATTGAAAATTTTTCACCACCAAAAGATTTCAGCATAAACATGCTTGATAATATACCAGCGTTTCTCAAGGATCTAGGCTACTTTGGAAGAGTTTATTTGGAAGAGTTTTTAGATTTTTATGTTAACTTTGAAATTTTAGATGATAACTAATATTTGTTCCTAAAATCTTGATGGTTTTCTTAAAATTTTAAAATATTAAATTAAAATTATATGTAAATATATATACGCTGGTAATTAGGTATCATTACTTATTAAAGTAATGTGAATCTTCAAAAGCGATAAGAAGGTAAGATTTGTGCATGCTACTATGGTTTTTCACAATTCCATTCAATTTCATTCGTCTTTACAATATTCCATATGCTAATTTTGAAGAAAAATATAACAATGATCAAAGAAATCAAAGACGAAAATTTGAAGAAGAACTTAGTAGACTCACAGAAGAGGAAGCTACAACGGATGATCAATATATGAA
The DNA here is from genome assembly GCA_900406425.1 of Iberis pinnata. Classification (NCBI taxonomy): domain Eukaryota; kingdom Viridiplantae; phylum Streptophyta; class Magnoliopsida; order Brassicales; family Brassicaceae; genus Iberis; species Iberis pinnata. The sequence continues at coordinate 4,880 of OVBE01004567.1, read as the reverse complement.
TAATATACGAGATGAAATATAAGAATGCTACTCGCAAATTTTGTTTTATCTTATTTATGATGTAATAATTAGAATAGCAATGAAATGAGAATGTAGAGAAGTGAGACGTAATGGGAATTGTAGTCAGTTTAAGCATTTACGGTTAAATGAAATATTCTCGGTTTATAATTGAAATACATGGGCATATGGTTGTTTGATTCGAGAGTGAAACACCAATGAATCTTTAATTATCTTTTTTAAAAATTGCTTTTTTTTGTTATTATAGGCGTTAATTATGCTATGATTATTTGGTTTGATTTAAATACATAATATGCTTCATAAATTATTTTATTTTGGTTAAAGAGTTCTTTCTTAAAAATTGTGCATTGGTTATTTAGTTTGGTTTAAATACATAATGTGGTTCATAAATTATTTAGTTCGCTTTAAAGGTGGACACATGTCAAACTATTAGAGCACAAGTAAAAAACTCTTACAATATTAGTGAGATAAATTATTTGATTTGGTTTAAAGAGTCCACCTTTTAAAATTGTGCATTGATTATTTGGTTTTAAATACATAATTTAGTAAGGAAATTATTTGTTTTGGTTTAAAGATGGACACTTGTCAAGCTATTAGAGCACAAAAAACCATATTTTACAATATTAGTGAAAAATGAAGATTCATTCACTTATTATTTGTTTGGTTTAAGTACACACAATGTGGTTCATAAATTATTTGGTTTTGTTTAAAGAGTCTATCTTTAAAAATTGGGCATTGGTTATTTGGTTTGGTTTAAATATATAAACTGGTTCATATATTATTATAAAGATGATTTGGTTTAAATGTGGACACATGTCAAGCTATTAGAGCACAAATAATTTTTTTTTTACTTTATTAGTAATGACATTGGAAGAGTTTACAAAAAAAAACCCTTACAATATCAGTTAAAATTATTATTATTATTTTTGTTTCCAAATACTACGATGTAGAGTCTACTTTTAAAAATTATTCACTAATTATTTGGTTTGGTTTAAATACATAACGTGGTTCATAAATTAGAACAAAACTTGAGTTCACCCCCTATGGTGAACTCTTCAATTCACCTCACCATTTAAGACCAATCAAAGTGATGATTAGGAGTAGTAAAAAAAACATTAAAATATATAAAAAAGAAAATAGCTAAAAAAATGAAAAACAAAGTTAACAGCAAAAAAAAGAAGAAGAAAAAATGCAATAAAAATTAAAATTAAAATTTAAAGAAAAAATAGCTATAAAAAACGAACGCATCAAACATGGATAAAAAGAAAAATAAAAGTAGAAAAATAAAAATAAAAAACAGCAATCATTAAAAAAAAATAGCTACAAAAAAACTAAAAAATGATAACCAACGCTTAACAGCAAAAAAAAAAAAAAAACGTTAAAATTTAAAGAAAAGACAAAAAAGGTTAAAATTTAAAGAAAAGAAGAAGAAGAAAAAACAAACAAACAGCAAAAACCTACGCCTTACCAACAAAAAAGAGCAAAAATTCAAGAAAAGAAGAAGACATATGAGTATTTCTTCTACTTAGAAAAACATATTGTATCAAAAATTAATTTGGAGAACAAAAAATATGTCTTTCTTTCGAAAGTGATTCCACAAAACAGAGAAATCAAATCATTCTAAATTTTTTTGAAAATTTTAATCTTTACAAAAACAATAATAAGTAAGAAACAAAAATATGCTAGAAACACCGAAAGTAAGAAAATAAAACATGTCTTCTTTCATATTTAAAATAGCAGAGTTTTATGATGATCCACCATAACTCTTCTCGAATACCTACAAAATATAAAATATAAAATATAAAATAATTAAAACATAACGTATAACTCAATTAGTATATATAATTAATTATTTACATGGAGCAGTTGTGAAAAAGAAGGTTCATCATGTAAAGTCGGATCAGTGACAGCAATATGTAACTGGGTATCAAGAGGAAGAACTGAGTCCTCAAAAATATACATATTCATTAAATCCGAAAATTCGATGAAAATTGAAAAACAAAAAAATTATGTATCAATACCTGAAATGACAACTTCTTCTTTGTTGTAGCATTAATGGATGATTTTGATATACCACGTTTTCTACGTTTCAAGCACACTTAAATATCAACCATGGCGTCCGAATTTTTGGTTCCTTGGTTGCCCATGTGGATTTTTTCGGTTTATTCCACAAGTTCAAAATCTGAAGTATGGAGCATCCATTTATTAGCTTTCATAAGTTTCTTTTTCTTTTCCTCCATTTTTTCTTCATATGCCTTTCACCATAACTTGCAAATTAGATTCATCTTAACTAGCGGGAACAATTTTTTATTACTTAAGTGACTACTCTCCATTGTACCTATATAGATTAATATAAATACCATATCAAAAATTGCCCTAAAAAACATAGAACAATTAAACCTTATTTTAAAGAGGATAAGAAAGAGTAATGCCACAAACCTTATTTTAATAAAGATTCTAATTTATGTGTTATGATGTTCATAATTTTTATTTATAGAGTTCAAAGTAATGGAGGAAGAAGAAAAAACGTCTTTTTTCTTCTTCTTTTTTTTTATTTTTTCATTTTTTTTTGTTTGTTTTTTTATTTTTTAAATATTTATTTTCCATTTTTTAAAAAAATTTTAACGTTTGTTTTTGTTTGTCCTTTCTTCTTTTTTTGCTGTTAAGCGTTGGTTGTCATTTATTTATAGCTATTTCCTTTTTCTCTCTAAATTTTAATATTTTATTGACTTTTTTTGGTTTTTAGTTTTTTGTAGCTGATTTTTTCCTTAAATTTAAATGTTTGCTGTTTATTATTTTTTATTTTTATTTTCCATTTTTTCCATTTTATAGCTATAAGTAATGTTTGTTGTTTACTTTTATTTTCCTTTTTAAAATTTTTTTAATGATTGTTGTTTGTTTTTATTTTTTCACTTTTACTTTTCTTTTTCCCCATGCTTGCGTTGGTTTTTTTTATAGCTATTTTCTTTTTTTTTTAAAAAATTTTTTTAATGTTTATTTTTATTACATTTTTTCTTTTTTTTTCTTTTTTTTGATGTTAACTTTGTTTTTCATTTTTTATAGCTATTTTATTTTTTCTTTATATCTTAATGTTTCCTTTTTCTTACTAATCCTAATCATCACTTTGATTGGTTTTAAATGGTAATGTGAATTTAAGAGTTCACCATACGAGGTGAAATTTGATTTTGGTTAAAGAATCCACTTTTGAAATTATGCAGTGGTTATTTGGTTTGGTTTAAACACATAATGTGGTACATAACTCATTGTAAAGATGGTTTGGTTTAAAGGTGGACACATGTCAAGATATTAGAGCATAAGTAAAAAACCCTTATTTTATTAGTAAAGTGGGCATTGAAGTAAGTTTAATGCATTTACGGTTAAGTGAAATATTCTCAGTTTAGAATTGAAGTACATGGGCACATGGCCGTTTGATTCGAGAGTGAAATATCAATGAATCTTTGATTCTCTTTTTTAAAAAATTCTTCTTTTTGTCATTATAGGCGTTAATTACGCTGTGATTATTTGATTTGGTTTAAATACATAATATGTATCATAAATTATTTGATTTTGGTTAAAGAGTCCATTTTTAAAAATTATGCATTGGTTATTTAGTTTGGTTTAAATACATAATGTGGTTCATAAATTATTTGGTTCGGTTTAAAGGTGTACACATGTCAAACTATTAGAGCACAAGTAAAAAATCTTTCAATTTTAGTGAAAGAAATTATTTGATTTGGTTTAAAGAGTCCATCTTTTAAAATTGTGCATTGATCATTTCGTTTGGTTTAAATACATAATTTAGTAAAGAAATTATTTGGTTTGGTTTAAAGGTGGACACTTGTCAAGCTATTAGAGCACAAGAAAAAACCCACATTTTACAATATTAGTGAAAAATGATGATTCATTCACTGATTATTTGGTTTGGTTTAAATACACAATGTTGGTAATAAATTATTTGGTTTTGTTTAAAGAGTCTATGTATTTAGTTTGGTTTAAATACATAAAGTGGTTCATAAATTATTGTAAAGATGATTTAGTTTAAAGGTGGACACATGTCAAGCTAGTAGAATACAAGTAAATAAATCTTACTTTATTAGTAAAGATATTTGGAAAGTTTACAAAAAAACCTTACAATATTAGTTAAGATTATTATTATTATTTTTGTTTTCAAATATTCAAATGTAGAGTTTATCTTTAAAAATTATTCACTAATTATTTGATTTAGTTTAAATACAGTTTATAAATGATTTGATTTTGGTCAAAGAGTCCATTTTTAAAATTATGCATTAGTTATTTGGTTTGGTTTAAACACATAATATAATATAGTATATAAATTATTGTAAAAATAATATGTTTAAAGATTGACACATATTTAAATATTAGAACAAAAGTTAAAAAAATCTTACTTTATTAATAAACACTTCATTGAGCAATGATTCAAACAAAGTAAAAAAAACTAAAACCTATGTTGCTTTTTATGTCTGAACCATAATGGTCCACTCGGTTAATCCAAATTTTATTAAAAATAAAATTTTGCACTCGCATAGTAAATAGTAAATGATCCGATTTTTACACTATTCTGATTAAGAAATAGCATATATGGCAATAATTGTAGCACTCGCTTCTCTTCATATATTATATTATTAGTTAAACTATTTTGCATTTGGTTTCATATTTCAAAACATATATAATACTATTTAAATAATATACTTTAATACAAAATCCAAAAGAGTAAAATAAAGAAAACCTGTAAAAACTTGTAGAAAAATAAAAACTAAAAAAAAAACGGGACAATTTCATTTTTGTCAAATTCTATATGCCACTTTTCACTTTACTATTTTTTATCCCACTTAATCATTTTT
>OVBE01004566.1:0-23661 GCA_900406425.1 Iberis pinnata | reverse complement strand
TTCTTGGGCTTAGTTATGGTTGGACTTTTTGAGGGCTGCTAAGCCCAGGCCCAACAATTATACTAGTAGGAATGTTTTGATCGGTCAAATTGATTTTAAGTCGTTAATTAATAGAACACCAAAGATCAATGTCAGTCATTGTTTTAAAAGTTTGACTTTGTTAATTTAGTATAATTTTACACACTCTTCAATTAATATCCGATTATAAACAAAATTTAGTATAATTACACCTTTTATTATACTTGTATGGAAAGTGGCTTTATCCTAGTGGCATTCATAAGTCCACATGAGGCAAGTAGCACTATCCTATTCGGGATTGAGTCCTCGTGCCTACGATAATGTAGGAATTGCCTGCTATTATGCAGGAACTCGCTATTGGGCCGGCCTGTTGTGGCCCAAATGGTGACAAAAAAAAAATATTATACTTGTATGAATGTTTTGATCGATCAAATTGATTTTAAGTCGTTAAGTAATAAACCTACAAAGATCAATATCAGTCATTGTTTTTAAAAGTTTTGACTTTATTAATTAAGTATAATTTTTGGCATTTTTATATGTTTGATAAAAGATGCATTAGCAAATTAATCCGTGACACGTACATATATGTTGTGTTTCTGCGTCTGAATATCGCAAGCATTTTAAATGGTAGAAGGTAGGTTGTCTTCTTCAATCAGCCCCTCAAAACCGTCTAACATATATATAAAACCAAGATATCAAAACGTATTATATATAGGCGTCGAAAAATTCATGTACAATCAATCAGAACAAAACTCGAGATAATAAACATTAATTAGGATCAAAAAGGGAATATATACATAATTATGAATGAAAGTGAAGGATCGATGTCTTGCTTCTCCGAGACGACCACCGCGTCCTCAAGACCATTTTACACTAATCCCGTCACGGTTGGGACGGAATTACCGGAGAACGACGACGTTTCACTCTCTATTGTGTACAACCTCTCCACCATACAAGATAAACTCCATCAGATCCAATCTCTTGTCAGCTTCTTCGCTTTCTCTACTAATAACAATAACCAATCTTTGGACGTGGCTAACATCGGAAGTTTGGTTCAAGATATCATCACCACTTCTTCTTCAATAATGTTCACTTGCCAACAGCTCGATCTCTCTTCTAACAACAACCACATCGCTAACGATGAAACCGTAGATGCAATGATTATGGAGCTTTCCCGGCAAGAAACCGAGCAGGATGGTCAAAATTTCACGCTAGAGTCGACCAACCTTCTCGGTGTTCAAGAAAGAGAGCAAATCTTGTTTTCCGACCAGAATCTTAACTGGTACGACACCGAAACCCTAAACCCTAAAAAAGATCATCCTCGTTCTAAACCAACTTCCGAGACATACGAAGTATTGGAGCTAGACGTTGCAGATCTACTAGCTAAATACACGCATTATTGCAAGATTTGCGGGAAAGGATTTAAGAGAGACGCGAATCTAAGGATGCACATGAGAGCGCACGGGGACGAGTACAAGACACGTGAGGCCTTAATAAGCCCAACGAGCCATCACAAAGACTCGTTAAAGAAATATTATTACTCGTGCCCTCAACAAGGATGTAGATGGAACCAGAGGCACGAGAAATTTCAACCGCTTAAATCCGTAATTTGCGCCAAGAATCATTACAAGAGGAGTCACTGTCCTAAAATGTATATGTGCAAGAGATGCAGTGTGAAGTACTTCTCGGTTCTGTCTGATCTTAGGACGCACGAGAAGCATTGTGGGGATATTAAGTGGGTTTGCTCGTGTGGGACTACATTCTCTAGGAAAGACAAGCTTATGAGCCACGTTTCTTTGTTCGTCGGCCACTCACCGGCCCATGGGCCATCGCAAATTCAGCCGCAGACGAGAGATGATCATTCTGAAATAAGATCATAGGAAAGTCCGAGTTCTGAAGAGACTTATAATGAAGACGTGTCTCAAATGACTTCGTGACTCTTTTTTTAATGTTTTTCTTGTGTTGACTTATTGTTTTTGTGTGTGTTGATTTCCAAATTAATGTTATCAAGATATAATATATACCAGGACGCACGTAGCATAATGACTTGTGCATTAACTTTAACATTACAAATGGTTTTAGGTTTTTTTTTTTACAACAAAAATAAATTAAAACTAAGAATGATTTTAAGTTACATAACACCAAAAAGTGGTGCAAATATCCATCGGAAGAAGATAAAATATTTCGTTTTCTGGTTGATCTAGTTAGATGGTTTGCCTTTCGATTCTGGAGTCGTCGGCGATGAATCAGCATGAAATGTACTTGTGACATGCGCATTTAGGTGAATTCCGCAATCTCGCCAGAGAACGCTAGCCACTCTGAAGGGTTTGAAACAAGTTGAACCGATTCAGTAGAGTCGGTAATAAAAATTGGGCATTGCCGCCCCATGCTCAAAAGACACTTCATAACCTAAATTAAATCTAGAAGTTAGGTATGAAGTGGTGAGATTGCACATCTGATCCCTGCACACCCCATATAATTGAATCCGCTTTCAATTCTTTATTCCACTAATAGTTTCCCCTGCTTTCCAAGAACCATCGAAGCTGCACTCGCCTGCCAGAGATATAGGGTCGTTTAAATTTCCATCTACTATACTTGGCATATAGTTAGAGTTGGACTCAAAAGATGACATAGAGCTGAACCAGTCAATAGATTCCTTCCTAGATAATTCAATATCATGCGATTTCTATTGAACATTAGAAAAACACATCGCATTTCTCGCCTTCTAAATATACCAAAGTATCCAAGGAAATCCTTGATATATTTCTTCATAGTGGGGCTCCTTGTTATGGAATATAGCAGAAAATGCATATTCTCCAAAATATTCTCCAAAATATTCTCAGACAGAAATCTCCCTAACTGAGTAGGGATCTAGGATACTACCCAACATTGAAGTGCTGGCGGACAAGTAAACAATGCATGATTAATAGACTCATGATCATCGCCACAACGAGAACAACATTGATCTACTCGTAGTTTATGTTTCAATAATTGTTTATTGACAGCCAATGTACCTGTTAAAATCTGCCAGAGAAAATGTTTTAATTTAGCTGGCGGTGATATCTTCCATAGTGCTTCGTACAACGGTGAGATTGATGGTTGTACTGGCAAACCATTCATTGATTCATATTGCTCCAAAATAGTTATTTCATATCCCAATTTCATTGAGTAGATTCCAGATTTCGTATAATGCCACCAAAAGCGGTCAGTTGCATAGATCGAGGGCCGAATAGAAAGAATATGCGGAACATACTCCTTATTAATCAGTTCCTTGATGAGAGGAATGTTCCAATTATTGGAATTAGGTACAAACAAATCATATACTCTCATTTCCAGCGAGGTAATAGTGAGTCTACTGCGAGCAGCATGCGGTTTTGCTGCAGGCACCCAAGGATCCTGCCATACACGGATTGTGGTACCCATCCCAATAACCCGATACAGTTGATAATAGGGTTGTTGGGTCCTTGGGTTATCAATCAACCCATCGTTGTAGTATAGATGGATATGTCAATCCATAATGGGAGCGTACTAAGCAATGTGGATGTATTGGAGCTTTAAAGTCAAGCTAATGTTAAAAGGGGGTTTTGGTTACTAAAAGGTTTTAAGTGCAACGAAAGTAAAAAGCATAAAAACAGAGAAAGGCTTAAAACACTTTTGGATGCAAAACAGAGTAAAAGCAAAGGTAAAAATGCAATCAACGTAAAGTCGTTCCTGAGGACAAAGGGTAATTGACTTGGGAATGCATCATGGGCTACCTAAGTGCCTAACATACCTCAAACAATGAGCTGACCCCTAGACAGTAGCTCTACTAACAATCAATTCCAATGTCTTGGCAATTTATCTCAAGCAAAGCAATCACAGACTCAATTATCGTCATAGACGACGACTATCTAGCATACATTAACCTCTACTACTCTAGCTAACTCGTTTCCCACATCTATTCATAGAGAAGGGGAAACGAATCTCTGGAACCCCCTCGGTCCGGTCACCTCCAATAACTCACCTTCCGATGTTGTAGGGCCTAACGGCGGGTCTATATCCCTTCCGGGTAGGAGTACAATCAGCATTAAGCTGAGGAGGAGCATAAGGGATCTAAGAAACAAACAACTTAGGTATCTACGCAAACCCAGAATATCAACCCTTATCTACCCCCATCCTCAGGAACTTGGATGACTACTCACTACTCATGGGAGTATAAGCAGTTGAAACAACAAACATAACCTTGAACCTAAACATTACGATCTAGGAAGAACAGCAAGAACACAAACTCAGAAATGAAGAACAGCAATGAAACAGTAAGCTAAGCAAGAGATTAAAAACTTAAAACGAAAATCAAGATGCAAAAACTAAAGAACAACCTAAAGCTAAGCAAGAAATCAAAGTAAAAGCAATAGATTAACTAAAGACTTGAAAGGAAAATGGTTTTTACACCAAGAACATCAAGAACAAAACTAAGAAAATGAAAACCTAAAATAAAACCTAAAAAGGAAAGAAAAACTCAAACTTGTGCAAATAGAGGCGAATTAGGGCTTTTATAGTGTTCAGAGAAAAGCCCTAATTCGTACTAAAGACAAAATGCTAATTCTTGATTGTGATTGTGACCTATGACTATTATCAGAATTGAGATTTACCAAAACTTTATTCTTCCTTAGATACAGGCACTAATTAAAAATTATGCAAATCCAAAGACATGCATATTTCATGTTCTCTTCAAGGTATGAACAGTGTGTAGATGTTTGTCAAAGAAAATGTTAGATAATGGAGAATGGTAACCAGTTTGTAATTGTTCTTAGAGATGCAGAGAAAGATCGTTATGACCCTATTTGTATATTACTAGACTAGTTAAGAACCAATGGTTAGTTTCATGCATAATCAATTTTGTGTGTATATTGCAGGTACATTAGGAGCCTTCCAATGGATCAGAATTTCAATTTATCTCCTTTCAATGTTCAGAAAATGCAGCCACCATACTACGAGATGGGATTTACTAGATATAACCATATGCCAGGTGTTCATGCTTCTCTTAGCTTTGGGCCACCAAGCAATATCATGTGTCCTTATGGCACACCATTTATAAACCAGCCTTCAAAAGATGCAATGTATATGCAGTGGCCTAATGAAGCTATGATGTATGCTCATTCGTATGAACAGTTCAAAAATACCGCTTTGAAGGTAAATAGCATTTGATTGTGGGTATATTAAGAATCTTTCACCAACATGCTTAATGTTTATATATACAAAACTGATTATAAAGAAGTGCTTGAGAGAGAGTAAGTGTGGGAAATGGGTTTGCTAAATTTGATTTCGTTTAACTTGTCATTTTACATTCTCTCTGCTTTTTTCTTCAATAGATTTGTCATAATCTTTGTAGTTACTGTTCTTCTTGCTGCTATTGACTTCTAGGTGGTTAAGAATGTAAGTAATATAACAATGGCTTTTATTCAATACTAAATCAAAGTCAATAATAAAGTGTGAAGTGTGCATCTTTAAGCTAAACCACTAATAATCAGAGAAGCAACTAAGGTTAAAGTTTCATCAAAACCAAAGATTGTAAAGCTATTTAGCTGTGAGGTCTAAAAAGTATGAAGTGTGTATCTTATATTTTAAGTCTTAAAATTTCACTTTTGTTGCTCAATTTTGTAAGGTCGAGATTTAGCTCAATTTTGTCACTTTTTGAAATCATCAATATCATTCTTAGTATCATATTATAAGTTGTGAATCTCTCACATCAATGAGATTAATAACAGGTTACTTTAATTGGTTTCAGTTGGTATAATAACATAAGACCTCGAAGCAAGTTAGCTAAAGGAGTAATGGACTATGAATTTCTGTAAAGAGAAGTAAGTTATGGCTCTACACTATACGATTTTGATTCTTGTTCTTATTCGTTTACATGAACCAATGATGATCCTCACTTTGACCATAAGGTTTTTTTGTCTAGTTACTTGCATTGATTGGAGAAAAGTTTGATCATGGATATGAAATTTGTCACATACACATATTTACTCTGAAAGTTACTATCGACACATATTTACTCTTAAAGTTACTATTTTTTCTCCTTTTAGGTATTTCAACAAACATGTTATGTGCATCTCATTAAACATTCAAATTTCTCATCACTCAAAGTTACTATAATACTATCTTTTCTTTTGCTCCTATTACTGCTTATGCTCTAATCGATGTTCATAGTCATTGTCAAAGAATTGAAACTTAATTATACTCAAACTGAAACTATTCAAGAGCAAAAGAAATTAAACATAAAATTTAAAGTCTAAATAACTTACATGTGATATGATTCTTGAGAACTCTGTTGGTGGTGGTGAAGATGCAATTGAAGGTTGTGATCGAAAGGAAGAAGAGGTATGATTTTCCTAGATTCCAGCTTGATTTTGTAAAGAGAGAAGAATTTTTAAGATATTTTGATTTTTTCAAGAATTGGAAATAAAGGAAGCTAATGTCGATAACCCTAATTAAAACAAAGGAATCTTAAACTTTGGTTCGGTTCCTCGGGTACCCGATCAGTTCTCGGGTTCGGGTCGGGTCCGGTTCGGGTACCCATAACTCACTAAATTAAAAACCAATAGGGTATTTTATTTTTACGGTTCGGGTATAGTTCGGGTTTTTTCGGGTCGGGTCTGGGTCGGGTTTCGGGTCTCGGGAATTATGCCCAGGCCTATAAGGACTGGTGACAGTACACTAGAATTGTCCTCTCTACTTTTTTCAATCTCAATTAATTATCTTTTTTTCATCTTGAAAATTAATAAAAGGAGGTCCAAACACAACCAAAGGGAGCCCAAACCGAGATTAACAGCCCAAACACCAGACAAAAAAAGCCCCAGTGCAAAAAACTAGAAAAACAGATAGAACAAAGCTAAACAGAGGAAAACAACAATATGAAAACATAAACAAACCTAAACAGAGGCAGAGGACTTTTCAGAGAGAAAAAAGTGATCTAGCCAACTTGGATGGCCTGCAGCTATGTAGGATCTCCAAAGACCATATTTACTCACACTTTCTGCAATGAAACACGCACCTCTATTGGCTTGAGAGTCTTCTATGCTTAACCTCCAATCTATAATACCGGAGATTTCCTTGACAATTTCCTGAGCCTGGAAAAGGAAGAGTGGCTAAGCAGGAGGGTTGAGGATTGCTCCCACAAAATCTGTTGCTTCACAGGCAACTATGACTCTATTTAACTTTAAGTGTTTGAGGCTCCGGATAGCCCATAAGATTGATTCCAACTTTAACTGGTCAAGGGATAACATTTCAACAAAAGCACAACGGCTATGAAGTGTTACTTGACCTTCTGCATCTCTGATTACAAAGGCTCCTCCTCCTTTGTTTGTTTTTTCGTTCCATGCCCAGGCTATGTTTACTTTTAACCACGGGTCCGGGGGAAGTTTCCATTTTCTGGAACTTTGATTGTGTACTCTAGCTGGTTCTTCTGTCAACTGATCTTCATTTACTTGAGCATGATTCCACAATTCAGCCTCCTCTCTAGTTTTTTTTACTATTTGCTCAGTTGAGAACACTTCTCCTTCAAATAGAATAGCATTCATGTTCTTCCATATGTACCACATAATCCAAGGGACACATTTGGTAATTTGGTTGTCTAAACAAGTCTTCTTTAGACTTTTTAACAGGAAGTCTATGTTGGCATGTACGGAGGCAGAGTCATAACCTTGATAGGGATGGGGTATGCCTGAAACAGCCTATACTAGTCTTGAGAAGGGACATGTGAAGAGGAGGTGATTGATTGTTTCTTTCTCCATTCCACATGTTTGACATTCTTGTGAAACTTTAATTCATCTGCTTGCTATAAGGTCTGCCACTGATAATGCATTTGAGAGTGATTTCCATAAGAAAAATCTGATTTTGGGAGATGTCTTCAGTTTCCACACTTGTGCTTTGAGACCATTTAAAGTTGGTAGGCATAGTTGTGGTTGTCTTTCCTGTTGGAGGTTCAAGGAAGATGCCAACCAGTAACCAGATTTAACTGTGTAGGCTCCTGAGTTGTTGAATTTCCATGCCCATGTATCCTTTTTAGTAACTGTTGGTTGTCTGGTTGTGATGATAGCCACATCTTGTAGGAGAAAAAGGTGGTGTAATTTGGATTCATCCCATCTTCGTGTGTTAACATTAATGAGGTCTTCCACTTTGAGGTTTAGATTGACTAAAAGTGTTTGAGTAGTGGCAGTCTTAGATTTGAGTCATTTATCCATTTAGACTCCCATACCCATGTGTCAGCACCATCTCCTATCACCTTTGTCAGCTATTTGATTACGAGAGAAGAGTCATCTCTTATGCTTCTCCATGCATATGATGGCTTTGATCCTGGTGATGCAGTGAGTAGGTCTGAAAATGGAAAGTAAATACTCTTTATGAACCTGGATAACAGAGCTTCTGGGTACTTTAGGATTCTCCATGCTTGTTTGGCTAGTAGGGCTTGGTTGAAACTTCTTATGTCCTTGAATCCTAGTCCACCTTCCTCTTTGTTTAGGCACATTCTAGGCCATGCTATCCAGTGTATTTTCTTCTTCTGTTCTACTGAATTCCACCAAAATTTTGCTAATGTTGATGTTAAGTTTTTGCAGGTTGAGATTGGGAGCATAAAACAGCTTATTGCATAAACTGGAAGGGCCATGGCTACAGCTTTGAGAAGGATTTCTTTACCTCCAAGAGATAGAGATCTGGCAAACCAACTTGTAACTCTGTCTTGCAATCTTTCCCTCAAGAAGTCAAACAGGTTAACTTTTGAACCTGAGAAGCATTCAGGAAGTCCCAAGTACGTGCTTGCGCCACCTTCATTAGTGATTTGAGAGGCTGCTTGAATGGCTTCTTTTACTTCCTTTTGAACCTTTGCTCCAAATGTAAATGCAGATTTGTGCAGACTTATGGATTGACCTGAATTCCTGCAGTAATCATCTAGAACTGCTTTAAGTTGAAGCCATTTATGCATTAAGGCTTGAAAAACGAAGAGGCTATCGTCTGCAAAGAGTAGGTGTGTGATGGAGGGTCCTTCCAATGATGCTTGAATCCCTACTATTTTACCTTATGTTTCAGCTTGTTGGATTTGATAGATTAGAGCTTTAGTGCATAGTACAAACAAAAAAGGGGACAAAAGATCCCCCTGTCTCAAGCCTCTTTGGGGGATGATCATACCATGAGGGGTATTGTTTACTAGCACAAAATATGTGACTGATGTGATACAACTCTCTATCCATTGTACCCATTAGGGGTGAAATCCCATTTGTTGGAGTACTCTAATGATGAAGGGCCATTCCATTTTTTCATAAGCCTTAGCCATGTCAGATTTTAGAGCCATGTGGGTTGCAGCAAAAGTAGGATGAGTCTTGAGGCAGTGGAGCACTTCATGTGCTATGATGATGTTATCTGAGATTAATCTGTCTGCTACAAAGGCTGATTGTGATTGAGAGATGAGATGTGGCAACAAAGGCTGTAATCTTTTAACCATGACTTTTGATATGATTTTGTAGAGTACTGAGCATAGACTGATTGGTCTAAGATCAGTCATTGTTGAAGGGGTTGGTGTCTTGGGGATCAAGCATATGAGGGTATAATTCCATTCTGGATTCATCTCTCCTTGATGGAAGAAGTGTTGTACTTCTGAGATGATTTGGGGGCCAAGTTTATACCTAAATTTATGGAAAAAGAAAGCTATGAAGCCATCTGCTCCAGGTGCACTTGATGGATTGATGGAGAAGACAGCTTGTCTAATCTCCTCTGCTTCTACTTGTTTGGTTAAGGCATCATTCATTGTATGTGTGACCTTATGTGGAAGTACTGGAAAAAATTCATCTTCCATGGGGATGTTGGAGGAAGCAAAGAGGTTCTGGAAGTAGTCCACAACTAAATTCCCTATAGAGGCCTCATCTTTCTGCATATTACCATGCTTATCTTGTATTGTTAGCAGTCTGTTTTTAGTTCTAGCATTCTTGACTGCTTGGTGGAAAAATTTGGTGTTGCTGTCTCCACTCTTCAGCCATTTAATTATGCACTTTTGCCTCCAGTATTGCTCCTCTTCTTTGTATGCTAGTCTCATATCTTTTTTAATCAGATAAACCTGCTGGGAACATGTATGCAAGTTGGTTTGCTCTCTTTCTAATTGCTGATGAAGATCCTGTATTCTAGTGTTAGAGTTTAGACTGAGAGATCTTTTCATTGAGCTTAGTATTTTCCTGCGTTTCCTTAAGTTTTCTGCAATATTATGACCTATGGCTTGGCCACTCTCTTCCCAAATTCTGCCTATAGCCTTCTTTACCTATGGTTTAATGAGTAGACGCTTGTCAGCTTTGAAGAACCCTCTATAAGATTCTTGGGACATCAATAATTTGACTAAGACTGGCCTATGGTCTGATCCTCTGTAGTCTAAGAAAGCTTGATTACTAGCTGGAAGTGTATGTAACCAAGCTTGATTCCCAAAGCATCTGTCCAGTTTAGATAGTATCCATTTCTTGTTTCTTTTACCTTTCCAAGTGAAAGAATTGCCTGTGCTGTTAAGCTCCTTCAGCCCACAAAGTTCTAGCATAGTGTTGAAGCTTTCAAAAGATTTCAAGGGTCTTAAAGGCCCTCCAATTTTTTCTAAGTTAGCTCTTATCTCATTGAAATCTCCTAAGGCACACCAAGGATCTTTTCTGTTTAGCCCAATTCTAGTTAACCTTTCCCACACCACTTCCTTATACTTGTAATTAGGGATGCCATATATACAAGAAACATACAAGGTTTTACCATATATACAAACTTTCAAATCTATTATATTTTTATTGAAAAACATAACTTGTACATCTACCCCATCTTTCCAAAAAACAACAAGTCCCCCACATCTCCCAACTGGATCCACTGTGAAAACTCTCTTGTACCCTAGCCAAACCTGAAGATCCACCAGAACATCTCTCTTGTTCATGGTATCCATCAAAAAAGAATCTCAGGGAAATAAAGCAACCTTATTTCCTTGAGTCTTGGAACTGTCAAGTCGTAAAAACCTCCCAGCCCTTGACAGTTCCAGGCTATAAACTCATGGCTGTTGAGACAACCCCTGGCCAGGAGTTATCCCTTCCTTGTATGTTTTAGTCATTCTTTGTTGAGCCTCTATCTTTTGGCACTTGCTTGGTTCTGCTTCCTTTGCTTCTAATTTTCTTTTAGAGGAGCTTGTCTTCTCCATTTCCTTAGTGAAATCTTTCTTGCTTATGGTGTTTGGTATTTGATTTATAGTTCTGTGAAGCCTGACAAAGGTTGAGCTTTTCTTGTTTATTTTGGACAGTGATCCTGAATCCATTTGTGGGGATGGGCTGCTGTTCTGATTCTCTTCTTCATCTCCTTTACCACACTTCTCCATCACCATATGATCAGTTTGTTCATTCAGATTTGTGTCTATCATGCTCTTAGTAGCTATGTTACCTGCACTGATTGCATCTCCCATTAGCTTCATGTGCACATTGTCTCTGTTTTCCTCCCTTGGTGTGTCTGGTACCATTGATAAGTCAAATACATGGCCAAGGCCTTTATCCACATCAGTGGAGATTACTGGTTGTTTCTGAAGTCTAAGGAGGATCTTTGTTGTCTTTAGATCTTTTTCTGCTTCTTTAACCGAATCTTGAACTTTGGCTTCTCTTAGTTTTCTTTCAGGTCCTTAAGATGCCAAGAGGTACTGTCTCATATGATCCATGACACCGGGATCAATTCTCAACCTTCTTGTGTTAGGATCCAATCCTACTTGGTCTTCCTTTAGTACTCCATATAGATGATCCATTGGTGATAGATAAGCTGTGATCTTTGTCAGTCAACTTTAACTCTTGATTGAGAAGATGATGTATGATCAGGTTGTGTTTTATTAGCATACTGGCAATTCTCCTTTTAGTGAGTCAGTCGTTGGCAAGTATAACATCTTCTCTGCACTTTTTCAAAATCAAAATATGCTGTGAAAACATCACCTGTTGGTGTGAGAATCTTCTTAGCTCTTCTGAAGGCATTGTTGATACTGAATTTCACTAGAACTCTGACAAAATCTCGTGTCTTTGGTTGCAAAGGGTTGAAAGCCACTTCCTTTACTTCACCTAGAATGTCTCCAATGTACATAATCGTGGCTTCTGTGAGATGGTTAACCGGAATGTTCGTTATTCTAACCCATACCATCATGTATTGAAGATAATCTTTCTTTGGGTGTTCTTCCCACTTTTCCAGTACCAGTGACCAATCATTATAAGTCCAGGCTCCTTGTTCCAGAATTCTTTATAGGTCTAGCTGATGATCAAATATAAATTGAAATTTTTCCCGGGACAAAGCTATTCCCCTGATTTGGCATTCTAATCCCCACTTTCTTGGTAAATCCACGATCAAGCTAGACATTTTCTGCATTGAGGGGTTAAGAACTTTACCGATCAAACTCATGGTGTTCCTTTCCACTGCATTGTATTCCGGTCGATCAGGAAGTTGGAGTGGGGTGTCCTCCTTTGTTTCGAGATTCATGGCCCCAAGGGCGTCTTGAAGTGGATCCTCCATTAATCGAAGACGATAGTTATTGTGGTCGGAGGTGATTGATGATTTGGAATTTTTCGTGATGATCTTGAAGTAGCCTGCGATAAACACTGATGAAAGAAATCACAAACCAGAGAGAACAGTGTTTTTGATTGCTGTGAATGATGTTAGAACCACACAAACAAAATCTTTTCCTGTTTAAAAACTTTTGTGTCAGATGGAGAGTCCTAAGCCCAAAAATGGGAATTCTTTTTTCCTACAAATCCTTATCTTAATTAATTATCATTGATTGTCATTTCTTATTGTATTGCCCAATTAAGTCTTTCTATTACTTTTCAAATTATCAAACTATATGATATAAAACACCATGTCATGTATTTTTTTTTCTGCAATTTAATTTGAACAACCTTTAAAAAAAAAGAAAACAATTATGAAAACAACTTCTATATTTGTGGAAAAAAAACTTATCTACTTAATTAGAGACATTGTATATAACACTAAAAAAATTTACTATACAGAATTTGATTGTGACAGTAATCGTAGCCGCACATTAATGGATGGATCAAAGGTAGCCACATCAGCAATCCATGTCAATTCTTTAAACTTAAAATTGGCGCTCAGAAAGCGCTAAAAATTGATGTTAGGGGAAAACAAAAGGCGCGAAAATTGTTGGTTTTAAAAAAATACTCGCGAGTGTCAACAGATCTGGTCCGTCCATTTGTAAACCATACTGCATCGAACAGCATGTTCTCGCCACGTCATCGATCCGCGTTTGAGAAACTAAGCCAATGATATCCACTTCCTTTGTCCTATATAAAGAAAATGATTGTAGATAGAAGAAACATAACACTCAAGCACATCAAAATCTCTTAACTCTTAAAAATCTGATTGTTTAAGCTTAGCAATGGCAAAGGGAGATAAGAAACCAGCTGAGAAGAAGCCGGCGGAGAAAGCTCCGGCAACAGAAAGCGCGGCAGCGGCAGAGAAGAAACCAAAAGCTGGAAAGAAACTGCCCAAAGATCCCGCCGTCGCCGGAGACAAGAAGAAGAAGCGTAACAAGAAAAGTGTAGAGACATACAAGATCTACATCTTCAAGGTGTTGAAACAGGTTCATCCAGATATTGGAATCTCAAGCAAAGCCATGGGAATCATGAATAGCTTTATCAACGACATCTTTGAGAAGCTTGCCGCCGAGTCTTCTAAGCTTGCGAGGTACAACAAGAAGCCGACTATTACTTCTCGGGAGATTCAGACAGCGGTCAGACTCGTTTTGCCTGGAGAGTTGGCGAAACATGCTGTTTCTGAGGGTACCAAGGCGGTCACCAAATTCACAAGTTCTTAAATACGGAATCTATTGTAATCACATGCCAAGTAGTTTTCATCTTTTTCGGATATGTAATTTGGGTATTAGTTTTTACTTAATGCTTTCATATGCCCAAATCTGTTCATTTTAATTAGATGCTTATCAATGGATTGTTAAAAGTTTCTTTAAAATTGAATCTTTGAATGTTGGGAATTTCTATCTAATCACATGATCATCAAAATGTTCAAATTGAAGCTCAACTGTTTTCAGAATCCTTTGCACACCAACTAGACATCTTCAATATAATAAATTGAACCCTAATATGATAGATTTTTGTCATTGTGAAAAATACTTAATCAAGGTGTTAAACTGTAGAGTTGAAAATATAATTAAAAATAAGGTTACTTCATTCTAGAGTTGATTTTTCTAAGGTCCTTATTTGTTTAAATACTATTTACTCTGTTTTGGGAATTAAAATTGAGTCTTAATTTATGGAGTGATTCTCTTTTTTTTTTGTCCTGTTTTGAAGTTGAAAATAGAGTAAAATGCTCCAAACTCTGTTGTTCATTGTGTAAGAGTTTTAGAATAAAAAATGGAGTAGAGTTATAAAACTCCATATCAATCCCATTTTATCTGTAGCCTTAAGTGGTTACATATGATCGATCAAGTATATAGAAGGTCTTTTGATACTTACATGAATCAATACGACTTAACTGGATTCGACCACAAACATCTAAAGAGATATCGTATGAATGTAAACGACACAGCTCACACTGAAAATTCCTGATTACAATTTGTCTCATCATCATTTCTTTGGGTAAGTTCGATGGTCAGGTCCAACATCGCGTGAACCGGTGTTTATGTAAGGTCCTCTAAAAGTTGCTTGAGGAGGTAACGGTTTGGTTGAATCAATCACTGGCTTTTTAGAAGATCTGCAACCAAAGGAGTGAGCAAAGAAGCAAATGTCATATTACAAAATCATAAGAGTATTAACAGTTGAGAAAAAAGAAGGTTCTTACGCCATGTAAAAGGGAAACGCTAAGCCTGCAGAGGCGAAAACAACTAGACCAGTTGCTACAATGATGTTACGTGATGGTGCCATCGCAACTAGTGTTTGACTTGTAACACAAAAGAAGAGATTCTACACAACAACTTACAAAAAAAAGTTGGAATCAGTTACCAAAAAAACAAAAACGGAGAGTATACAAAACTCCGAGCTAAGATGCATAAAGGGCAGCAAAACAAGAATTAAGAGCAAAGCTCAAACAAGACATCTGTAGAAGTAGTCATTGTAAAATTCATGTGTCAACATCAGTTTCAAAAAAATCTATGATAAATTTATCAATCAGTTTTAGTTGCTGAGTTGAAGGAGCTCAAGACATGATCTAGGATCAGATATCCCCTTTCCTTCATGGGTCTCTAATATGATTTTCAGAAAGAAAAGATCTTACAGGTGATGTGCTAGAAGTTACCCTTTGAGTGATCCTATACACCAACTTAGACAAGAGAAACCCTAAATCAAGTATAGAACTTAAATTACCTTGTAGAGAAATCCAGAATCAAGTAAATAGCAAGTTGAGGTTAAATATTCCTAAACAAAAAACAAATTGGAACTCAAATGACCCACTGAAAATGCTCCGAATCAAAGGAAGAGAAGAAACGAGATTCCGAAATCAGCAATGTTTTCATCTAATCAATCGAACAAAACCATTCGCGATAGCAACTCAATGAGAACAATAATGCAAGAATAAATCACGAGCTAAACGGATACGAAAGAAGAAGATCTCACTTGGGATATGAGGTGGCCGAGTCGACTCAACGAGACATTTGGGGCACGGGATTGGTTAAAGTTCACCGAATCGCGGAGGCGTATGAAACCGGCGGACGATCTGAGAAATTGATATTGGGCTGTGTATAAGTAAAATGGGCTTTTTCAAATACATTATTGGACAAGTTACAAAAGTCTCACTTAAATTATTTGCCCAGAAAAGATAACTTCCAGTATAAATAGTTTAATGTTGCCGTAAAAATAATAATAAAAAAAAAAAATAGTTTAATGTTTACTTTAGACTTGAAAAAAAAGAAGTAAAAATCTGGACTAATTTTTCTAATATTTAAATTACTGAAATTTTAAGATACCAAAATGTATGCACTATTAGTATGGAGTAAGTTGATATCTAATCATATAGTCCTCTAAAAATTAAAATAAAGTTAAATAATTACAAGAAACTAGACTAAATAATTTGAAATCGGACAAATGTTGATGACAAGCCAAAAGTAAAGTAAGGACATGAATGTATTGTTTTAACAAAAACAAATAAAGTGTTAATAAGTTGATGGGCCTCGAAGCAATATAAAAAGACATTCCGATGGAATGTGACACCACACCTTCATAACTTAACCCCAAAGGTATTGCTTTTGGTTCATTTTTTTTATTTTTAAAAAGCTTATATAACCTTTCATTTGAATGAATTGCTATGATTGAGGCAAATCAATTTAGTCGAATGGTTACAATTTTAATTTTACTTTTTTGTGAAAATTTAATTTTACGTAGCTATGTTTCTTCGTATTACAAACATTAGTAGTAAATCGATTTTGTTAATCTAAATGCGACAACAAGTTTTACAGTGGATATGAATGATCTGCTTCACAATCTAATATTCTAATTGTTTACTAGAATATGAGTTTACTTGTGTCGGAAGATCAACTAAGACACCAAATCAAAAACATCTAAATCATGAAAAGTTATGTGCAAGTGTAACCCTCCCAAAGACATTTGTTTTTGTTTTTGTGAAGTAAATTCATCAAAATATTTAATGGTAGACGCTATGAAAAATATATAACAGTATATTGGTTTTTCTTTATTTATACATACGTATAAATAAAAACATGTGAACTTGCTTGGATTTGTATGTGTATATTAGAAGAAGCATACAAAAAAAGCAAGACGTGCGTCAAAGATACGCATATGTAAACAAAGAGAACCTTCCATTGACTGGTCTTCATTTTCTTTTGTAACATCAACAAGACCCCTATTTTGATCACTATTTACTAGTTAATTTGTTAAGTAACTTTAACCATTCTTTCTTGTTCATAAATTCAATATTTTTACGGAGGATATTAAAACTAGTTTTTGTTCTTTTTTAGTCTTTTATAGCTTTCTCTCACATAAGAGGTTACTGATTATTCGTCTCTGAATCAGAATTCTTTCTTTTAGTTTTATGGTCAACAAAGATGAGTAATTATAAACAACAACTATATGTATAATTAACTGATTCATAGACCATTGACTAGGCAACACGTTTTGACATTTCCTTTATTTATTATTTTTTATTATTCACTACAAAAAGTTTAGAATTCGACTTCAAACTATATAATATTAAAAAATAAGAATAATTCGATTATTTCATATGTGACATATACTAATCTGAATTTTGTTCCAGAATCCTCCTCCACTCAAACAGATATAACTTCTTTATGAGTCATATAAACTTGTTTTTTCTTATTAAAACGTCTATGATATGGTTATTTTATTTGTCCAGATCATTTTGTACTTTAATTACGTAAAGAAAAATACACAAAAAATCGACTAATCAAAAGAGAAAAACAATAGAATAAAAGCACATGTTGTTATTTTAGCGTAATCTTCACTAAAACTACTTCTGTTTATCCACTGCTCCCTCTCTCCCCCAAAAGAGAAGCGACACTGTACAAAAACAAATCTACAAAAACTTTTATTTTCATGAATTTTGAAACTGCTAATTCGTAGTCCTTTACAATTTACGGCTTGATTCTCCATTCTGTATCGTGCTCGTAAGAGGAAAAAATGATCTATGACGAGATATTGTTAAACATTTAAAGTATACCCAACTCGGGGAAGCTATGGCGGATGTTTGGTTCGCTGCGGCTATTGTAATTTGTTTATTACCGGCGGCAGTTTTATCTTACGGTTTTCCGGCGGCGCTTAAATTGGAAAGAGCAATTCCGCCGAGTCACGAGATGGAACTCAGTCAGCTTAAGGCGCGTGACAAAGCCAGACACGGCAGATTGTTACAATCATTAGGCGGAGTCGTAGATTTCCCTGTAGACGGAACTTTTGATCCTTTTGTTGTTGGGTAATTCAGTTTTCATCTCTCTCTCTCTTTGTCTCTTTGTTTACTTTTAGAAATTCATATGATTCGATCGATTTTTTGGCAATATCTGAGAACGTGATGTTTTATGCTCACAAGGTGTTCGATGCAATATCTGAGTAACTTGCAATCTTTTTTATTATGTCTCAATCAGAAATATCTTCCTTTGGTTTTGCTGTTTGCTTTTAAACAGATTATACTACACGAAACTGCGATTGGGATCTCCTCCAAGAGACTTTTATGTACAGATTGACACGGGAAGTGATGTTTTGTGGGTCAGCTGTGCTTCTTGCAATGGCTGCCCTCAAACCAGTGGTCTTCAAGTAAAGTTTCTCAAGTCTTTCCATCATCTTGGTAGATTTTGAATTCTCTGATTTTCGGTTTTTTCTTTTGCAGATTCAGTTGAATTTCTTTGATCCAGGGAGCTCAGTAACAGCTACACCAGTCTCATGCTCTGACCAAAGATGCAGTTGGGGCGTTCAATCCTCTGATTCAGGCTGTTCTGTTCAGAACAACCTTTGTGCTTACACGTTTCAGTATGGTGATGGAAGTGGCACCTCAGGGTTCTACGTCTCTGATGTCTTGCAATTCGACATGATTGTAGGAAGCTCTCTGGTCCCTAACTCAACGGCTCAGGTTGTGTTTGGGTGAGTTATTTAGGCAAATCCTTTGTTTATAGTCATCAGTATCGGCCATTTCTCTCAACTTTGTTTGTTGCTATGTGGGATTGTTTCTCTGGAACAGATGCAGCACATCGCAGACAGGAGATTTAGTAAAGTCTGATAGAGCCGTTGATGGGATCTTCGGATTTGGACAACAAGGGATGTCTGTGATTTCTCAGCTTGCTTCACAGGGTTTAGCTCCAAGAGTGTTCTCTCACTGCTTGAAAGGAGAGAATGGAGGCGGAGGCATATTAGTTCTTGGAGAAATTGTGGAGCCAAACATCGTCTTCACTCCACTTGTACCCTCACAGTTAAATCCCTTTATCCCTCAAAACCGTCTCATTTCACTAGAGTTATTCAAACGTCCATTAGAGACTGATGATCTTACGGTGTGTGAAAACCAGGCCTCACTACAATGTGAATCTGCTGAGCATCTCAGTTAATGGCCAAGCTTTGCCTATCAATCCTTCGATCTTTTCCACATCAAATGGTCAGGGAACAATCATTGATACAGGTACAACATTGGCGTACCTTTCTGAAGCAGCCTATGTTCCTTTTGTTGAAGCTGTAAGTCACTCTATCCTTTGTTATCTCTGAACCTATTGGGAAATGTAATTGCTTCGATAGGTTATCTTAAGTGTTAATCTTTCTATTGGAAATTTTCAGATCACAAATGCTGTTTCGCAGTCTGTCAGACCCGTTGTTTCAAAAGGGAACCAGTGTTACATAATAGCCTCGAGGTTCATCCTCCTTTTACCAAATTTCTTATCAGTAACACTATCTTCTTCTTAGGGAGTTTTCACTATATCAATACCAATAAGAAGATGGTTCTGTTATGATCAGTGTTGCAGACATATTTCCTCCCGTTAGCTTGAACTTTGCTGGTGGAGCATCCATGTTCTTGAATCCTCAGGATTACCTCATACAGCAGAACAACGTGGTAAGCACTAATACTCAACAATCTCCATTGAATCTTTTCAAAGGAATTGTTTTCGGTTGCTCTTGATTTAACATGTCTCTGCACTCTATTTTCTAGGGAGGTACTGCAGTGTGGTGCATCGGTTTTCAGAAGATTCAGAATCAAGGGATAACTATCCTGGGAGGTACCCCGAATTGAGTGCTTAAAGTCTTTGTCATTTACGTTTTATAACACAAAAAAACATTGGGTGTTTCATCTTTGTTTGACAGATTTGGTTCTTAAAGACAAAATCTTCGTTTATGATCTGGTTGGTCAGAGAATCGGATGGGCAAACTACGACTGTAAAAAATCTCATCCCTTTAATAAAACCAAACAAGAAGCAACAGCAATGAAAGTTCTAATATCATACACGTATAAATCTCTCAAACTTTTACTTTCTGCTTCAGGTTCAATGTCAGTTAATGTCTCTGCAAGTAGCAGCAGTGGAAGAAGCGAATATGTAAACGCAGGACAGTATAGTGACAATGCAGCGACTTCGCAGAAGCTATCTTTGGTCACTGTCGTGAAAACTCTAATACTCATACTAATGGTAATCAACATGTTCTTATAGCACACACAGATTTGCCTTATGTAGTTTCTGTACACTTTTTTTCGTTTTGACGTCGACCAGTGAAGCCTAGCAGAAGAAAAGTAATCTGCTTTGTTGTTTGTGTGTTTCCATTCCAATTCTTATTGTTTTGGATGTACATAATTCATGTTTCTTTTTCTATTTCTATTTAGTAGTGTCTGTATCATTCTTCTGATTTAAAGGTTTTTTTCACTTTTTTAATATGAAGTACAAATATTGTAAAAACAAACAGCCAAACAAAAAGACAAAAAAAGAGCTTATCAATGCAATACTAATCTATCTCCATCGTTTGGGAGTGGGACAAAATCATCACTGATATAACATTTGATATCACACATGTCATCTAAAATCACGGGAGACAACTCAATAAATATATACCCGACTTCACCTTTCTCTAACTACAAGTGGGGCCTAATGCCACAAAGTATATGTGATGTGATGAATTCTCTTTTCCACCGATTCTCCTTACCTGTAGTATATACCGTGTGAATGTGATTGAGCTCTCTTTTATTAGTTTCTCAAGTTAAACGGAAAGTTAAAGAAGAATAGATGGATTTACCTCTTCTTTCACCCTTTTTCTACGATTTACGGTTCAAAAGATTTTGCGTTTACTGAGATAGGAATACATGAGAACAAAACCGACTGCAGCGCCTACTAGGATTCCACCTGTTGTTAGCCAGAATGCAAACTGCGAAAAACCGGATATTGTAATGGCTTAACGTGAGGGCACAATGGTTGGAAATTAGCTACTTTATGAGGGTTTATGACTTACGGCATTTTCTTCAAGATACGACCTCAAGTTCATGCCAAATATACCCGCGACAAGAGCACCAACTGCAACACAAAATGTCCCAACCTGAAGAAGCAGCTCGAATCTGCTAACCTCAAGCCTCCGAGAACTAAATAAACAACCAACACTTAAGACTCAGGTATAACAGTATAGAGTGCCTAATCATTGAGGAGAAAGAAGTGTTGTGTTAACTTCCGAAACCTTAGATTAACAGCAATTGAATCTTCCATTTCCTTTGCAGAATCCAGAAGTCTTTCTGCTTGTCCATGGCATGACTCGCATCTGCACATACGTATCCATACAGTTTACATTACAGAACATATCAGAGTTAAAGCTAGTTGTGTGGAATGAAAGTTAAGACCTTTGTAAATAGTTCTCTAGGAGCATTTCGATTTCCTCCTCTTCTTCTGCAAGGAACCAGACAAAGTAAATCAATCTAAGCCGATTCACCTGTTTACAATTACAGCCATAATTACATCCCTTACCCTCGGCAATCTGCTTTTCTGAGGGCAATGAACACTCCATATTGTCGTCTCCTCTTCTAAGTGTGCAATTTCTTCCTATAATGCATATGCGGCGTATTTCATGTGGATCCTCTAAAAGATCCAAGAGCATCTGTCTAAGAGCTCCAGCTCTCGAGCCCAATTCAACCTTCCAAATGTGTATAAGAAAATATTCAATACAACAAAACCAACATTGCTAATTGCTAAACAATTAAATAAAGTTTACCAGTCTTTGCTTGCTTATACGAAGTTCCTCCAGTATGTCAGCAGTTAATCGGTTAGGCAAAACTTCAAGAAGAGCTTGGACCTGAATCAAATGGCAGAAACATAAAAAGAAGATCTAACTTAAATATACTCACTAGGATACATACTCACACAGGGTTCTATATCCATAAGCCTTTGCTCTAACCGCTGTATCCTTGAGATTAAAGCCGATTCAACAACCTTTTCAAAAGCCAAAGTCAACACCAAGATGACAGCAATTATTTCTGAAAGTAACAGAAATAAATCATCAGCACATCAAATAAACCTCGAGTTCAAAAGGGATAGAGATAGAGGGTCCTCCATTCATATTTCTTGGATTTAGGCGAGGCATTAATGTATCAATAAAAGCTCTTCCTCCTCTACTGAAAAGAGAATACTTTAGAATAGAGTGAATGATATTAAAAGAAATGGAGATATACAATGAGTAAGCATACCGATTGTAATCAAATATAAGGACACGCTCCCGCATTGCTATTGCTCGCAGGGAGCCCAAGTTCAGCAGAATCGCATGTTCACGTACCTAAATAATACATACGAACAAGTTTCATCATTTTCAAACAGAAACAAAACCAGGGTTCTCTCCAACTCCATTTTTGAAGGGTGGTAAAGGAGTATATCTTCTTGTAGCTGTAAAAAAACCAAATTCACATAAGAAAGAAGCTAATTACCAATAGAGATGGCATAGAGTTTGTCATAAACAATGAAGGATCAACGCTTCGGATATCTCTTGGGCGAAGACCTGATGAAAATAGTAGTCATCTCATATCAAATGTCATTATTTCCACAAAATGTTCCTAAAGATTTATAAAAAAAGGTTTCTTTCCGTTACCACTAGATTTGAGAAGCTGTCTTCTGTTAATCTTCCTTGTAGATATTGCTCCACTCGCCGTCACTTCAACAACCTTTTTTTTATTTTATTTTGCAGACATAAGGAAGAAAGTTTGATGAGATACAAAACAGAGGAGTTTCAAACAAAGCAGAATTCATGATAGCATATACTGTATATAAACGATGAACATGCTATTCGATTTCATTTGGCTAAAGAGGTCCATTTTCGTGAAAATAATTTTATTAGAATTCGGCGAATCATGAAACCTCATAAACCGGCTCACGAATTCCCAGGGACGTTGACGTTGTGTCACTTTGCGAAGAAGAAGAAGAATTGATCTTCTTCGGATCCTCTCTTTCTTCGTTATCACCGCTACTGTCACTACCATCGTCGTCGCTGACGTTAAAGGTTTCATAATCGCCGAAGAAATCCTCGGCGGTTGACGGAGACTTGACTAAACACTTGGATCTAGATAAAACCTTGAGGGGAAATAAGTGGAGAGGAGAAGAAGATGCGGAACCAGGAAGAAGAAGATGAAGAGACAGAGAAGGATACGAAGATCGATTGGGGAAATTGAAGAGAGAAGTGAATGCAGAGGGAGATGGAGTTAACGCCATTGTTGGTACAAGGAAAGCTTCGGCTTTTGAGCTTCAAATTTACTAATAATCGGAAAAATCGCATAAAAAATCTCCCGTTACATTATAACAATTTTTAATTTTAACACGAAATTACTAGCATTTTTTATTTTTAATTTATAAAAAAAACGCATGAAAATTTTAAATGTGACAGTCATCAGTCCACTATCTTTTCTGCCATTTTTGTTAACGGAACCGTTAACTCCCTTTATTTGTTTCACAAAAAAATTATTTTTCAATAAAAAATTCAAAAAAAACCTAAAAAAATAATAATTCATTAATTTAATTAAAAACTAAAAGTAATATTATGAAAATTCAATAAATCATAAAAATCATAGAAAATCAAAATCATTTCAAAATATTATAAAAAATCATAAATTTTTTAGAAACTCATAAAATACCGAAAAATAAAATAATTCATCAATTTAATTTTTAAAAAACTAAATTCATATCACTCTTTCATCAATTTGCTAATATATATATAT
>OVBE01004565.1:1684-23662 GCA_900406425.1 Iberis pinnata | reverse complement strand
CTAGTCTTAACTTCTGAGCAGCTGTCAACATAAGGTAGGTTGAGTTCCATCTAGTTGTACAATCCATTGACAAGCTGCCCCTTGTTACTTTTTCTAACAATACACGAGTCTGAAAAGATGCTAATCTTGGACCAGAATATCTAACATATTTTACAGCATTCCTAATAGCAGTAATGCAACTTTTCACATAAGCTAAACCATCTTTGACTATTAGGTTTAAGATGTGAGCACAACAACGTATATGCAAGAATTCACCATTCCTAACTAAATCAGAAAGACTTTTCAATCTCAGTTTGTTTGAGAACAAATCCAAAGCTTTGTTATTTCCTTTAGTATTATCAACTATCACAGTGAAGACCTTCTCAATTCCCCAACTATCTAAGAACTGGTTTAAATGCTCTGCAATTGTCTCTTCTTTATGATCTAAGATAGGCTTAAAGGTAATTATCCTCTTCTCTAGAACCCAATTTGTGTCAACCTAGTGAGCTGTTACAACCATGTAACTACAAGAGGTTGTTGGTGGTACCCAAATTTCTGTTGTCAAAGACTCTCTCTTCTTATCATAACCAAATAAGTTTTCCAATTTCTGTTTCTCTTCCATAAACATGGCAAAGATGTGTGTTGTTATTGTCTGCCTACAATGGACAATGTAAAGAGGAAGCATGTTGTGACAAAATCTCCTAAACCCCTATGATTTTACGAATGAGAAAGGCAACTCATTCAACACTATCAATTCATTTGTTGACTTCCTAAACAAATGCTTATCATACTTCATGGTGGTCACTGCACCAGTAGTATCACTAGCTAAAACTTTCTGAGAACCACACTCTAAAAAAGCCTTGTAAAGTTTGCATCTATGAATGTGATTCCTCATTGAACTTGTGCCTGACTTCTTACTGTCACATCCTAGCTCAATACCACAGTACATACAATTGCATACCGCATTGTTGCCTTCCTTATTTGTGAATTGTTGCCAGACTTTGGTCCTATGTCCACTCTTCATATTTGGTTTGACTGGCATTTCAGAAGTGGATCTCTTAGTAGCTGCCCTTTTACCAGTGACTGAAGCCTCTTTATTAACCTCTTCTTCTAAATTGTCATCATGGTTTTCTGAATGAGCAAACATCTTAACTACTGAAGAAGTCATAATTAAACTCCCAAATTTAAGAAAGGTGGTATATTTATACCACCTTGACTATGTTTTTTAAATATTGTATTATAGTATTATTATACCATTGATTATTAACAATCATGCTCATTTTATTCAAGGTGGTATAGGAATACCACCTTGAATATTAACTGCAATTAACCAATTACTAACTACAATTAACATTCTAAGTTAACTTATCTAACTATCTAACTATATGACATCAGTGACAGTAACCTAATCAAATCACATATTCTAATTTTTTCATTTTTTTCATTGACAATTAAATTTACATATTCATATTCAGTACATAATCATATTCACTACATAATCATATTCATTATTCACTACTTAATATACAATCATATTCAGTTATACACTACTGAATCTACTATCACATTCACAATTCATTTCACCTAAACCACTAGATCTACAATTATATGCACTACTTAATCTGGTCTACAATCACATTCACAATCACAACAATCTAGTTACCTAATTAACTAATTGTTATAAAAGAAAACAAGTAAATATAGAAACTTACCTGATTTGTTCTGAAATCGATTATGTTCTGAAGTTTTACTCTTTTCCAATTCCAAATTAGCTTCCTACAATCACATATACAACAACATAATTATGGTTAGACCCTAATTCATGATAAAAAAAATAAACAGAGGAAGAACCCAAACCAAAATTAACAATCGATACTCGCAGATGAAACCCTAGGTAAATTTGTAATCCACTAAATTAATTGATTAAACCACATAGATTGAAGAAATGAACTTTATTAAGATGAATCCACGGTGAAGAATGGTGATATACGCTTCAAGAATCGCCTGAGAATCGTCGATTCCAAATCGATGCCTCTCGTTTTTTTAGGGTTTTTGTGATTAATGAAACCGATGAAAAAAAAAATTCTTTTTATGCCTCGGTTAAATTCGGGTAACTAATAACTGAACTGATATAACCGAAAACCAAACCCAATTTTAAATCACTTTCGAAACGAACATAACCCAGTTCCAATTTGATTCTGAAATCCCAAATGTTGGTTCGGTTAAAAGTCCCAGCCCTACCCAAAAGTTTGCAATTGCCTCATCTTTTATGAGACAAACAGACCAGCTTTGGCGTAAACCATCATGTCTTTTGATTGTATGGTTGGATTAATTTCAAACCATCTCAAAATTAAATATAACTCACGTGGATATATATATATATATTATTTTTTGTATAAGATTCAACTCAATTCAATGATAGAAACCTTTCAATTATTGGCAAATTTTTGAGGTTTCTACACGACTATGCATTTCCAATATCTATTTGTATCGAATATATCTTCAAACGTTTAATTTTTCTTCAAATTAACCTAACCTTAAAATACTAAAATACTCTAAAAAAACATTTTGACTCCAGAAAAGCTCAAAACCAAATGATAAAAGTACGTAAAACCGATTATAGCAATTCGCTTTATGATTATTCATCAATAATTTCATTAAAAAAAATTTATAGTTAAGAATTTCATTCAGATTTTTTTGTTGTTGAAAATTTCATTCAGTGTAAGTGCCTGTGCTATGTACTATTCCGATTATATCATGTTATGATTCATTTCACATACTAGACAGTTTTTTTGATAAATAAAACAAGTAAACAAATTTTTGGTTAACCAATTTATATGAACACCATATACAAAACAACAAAAGAGAGTAGGACTGCCAAAATCATACAGTCCTATATATTAGTCTTTTATCGATTTCTAGAATCTTTATTAGTATCCCTTTCCACTTGTTTCCATCAGCAAAAACGGGGGAAATTTTGTTTAATCATTTTATGTAGCCCTATGTACTATGATTCCAAAATCCAGGGGCTGAATAATACTTCTACTTTTTATAGTAAGACCATCTCCAACAAAAATTTAAAACTTCAAGTTCAAGGTTTCTTCTTTTCCAAATGTAATTTTAAATTTTTACGGATTTGTGACGGATAAATTTTAACGAATAATTCCTAACGAAGTGCTAACGGTTTATCCGCCAATAAGTATTCTGTCAGCATGCGTCAGAAATTATCCGTCAGTAATTTTCTAACGGAATACTGATGGATCTTATATTTATAAATAAAAATATATCAAATTATTAATTGATTAATATAATAATTATTTATATTTATTAATTAATAATTAAAATATAAATAAAATTGTAAAAATATTCATAAAACTATAATTTGCATATGAACGAATCCATCGTCGCCTACAGATCGACTTTCATCTGACGCTGCATCTCCTCTTGTTGGACTTTGAGATGGGCTTCTTTATCCTTTTGCGAGGCCCGTATCTCAACCATCTCTTGCTGCATGGTCTCTAGAGCCGCGTCCTTCCGCCTCATCTCCTCGTTCCAACTTGGACCCCTCGATCGAGAGGATTCCGGGAAACAGTAAGATCCCATGTTCTCGAGCCCTAACATGCGCCCCTTGTGTTTCTTCGTAGCCTTCAAGAAAAAAAACAAATAATAATGTTAAATTACATTTTAAAATGTAATTAACATATTAGGTACCAGAGACGCAATATCGTACTGGATATCCAGCGGGAGGGCGCCACCATCAACAGACACATGCGATGCCCACTCCTCCATCAGCCGCCTTCTTGTCTCGACAACCTCGCGAACAACCGCATCTTGTACATGGTCCGTCTTCTTGTTCGTGTGGATGTCTTCCATAAGCTCGATAGGTCCTGGTCGATGGCCAGTCTCACGATCCTATTTTAAAATGGAGAATCAAATTAGAATTCAATATTCAATTATTAAGTTTGTTATATTGAAAATGTTTCATACCATCTCATTGGCTCGAGCGACCGCACCCTTCGAACCGTGTTGGTAGTCACGATCCCTTTGCCATCTCAGGGACTCAATCGGTTCAGCTTGTTAGCCGCCGACTTTTCCTTTGTCTTCTCTTCTTTCCAATATTCGGCGAAGCCTTCTAAGACTTCGTCAAGCATCATGTTGTGCTTATTCCCCTCCATGTACCAACTTTAATTCCACGCATACACATACTGAGTGTACGTCGTAGCCACTCGTGCATAGCACGCCCTCTGGACCTCTCAGGTTATCTCAAGTGCCCAATTGTACTCGAGCTATAAAGTTTAAATGTTGTGTTTTAATAACTACATATACTTGTAGTTTGTTGGTAAATTGATTTATGTAATTCTCACCGCGAAGCTGTAAAACCAGTACTCTTGGCATATTCCTAAACGTACGATGCGCCTTTCGGAGAAGTTCTTGCATCAGTTGCTCGATGCACTTCTTCATGTCATTGTCTGTCTATAGAAACCACGTCGTGTCGTCACGTGCAGACGGGTACAGTCGCGGCAATCGCTCCCGTCCGGGCTGGACTAGGAGGTCCTCTATAGACATTCACTCTAGGGGATACAGAGGTCCTTCAGGTGTGTGCGTCTCAGGCACCCGAGTACCAGTAAGAGACCTTTGCGAAGGCCCCGATGACTGGCCAATCTCCGGCCGATGTATAAATCGATCTTAAGAACTGAAATGTACGATCAATATTTTAGTTTTAATTCTAATAATGATAAATAATCATTTTAATTATAAAAATAATAAATAATAATTATAATTATAAAAACTATAATTTTAATAAAATAATTAAAATTTGTAATAATTCTAAATTGAAAATTTAAATTCCAAAAAATCTAAAAATGATAAAATTTAATTTGAATTCTAAAAATATACTTTTTAATTTTTATAATAATAATTTAAGTATTAAAAAGATAAATTCAATAAATCTTAAAATGATAAATTTTAATTTTAATTCTTAATAATTATAAACATAAATTTAATATTAAAATTAATAATAATTAAAATTATAAAATTTTAATTTCAATAAATCCTAAAATGATAAATTTTAATTCTAATTCTTAAAATTAAAATTGAAAATTTAACCCTAAACCCTAAAACTTTAAAGTAAACCCTAAACCCTAAATATACATCATATGAATCAACATTTTTTTAAAAAACACACACAAAAACAACAATCAATCCAAATCAAACCCTAAATCCAACAAATCTCAAATCAAACCTTAAATCTAACATACCCTAAATAAAACCCTAAATCATACCCTAAATAAAAGTCAACAAAATCCAAATCAAACCCTATACCAACACTAAATCAACAACCAAACAACACATTTCCTAAAATCTACAAATTTCCAACAATCTAAAAACAAACCCTAAACTAAAAATCCAACAATCACCTAAACTTATAGAAATCACCAACTAAAACAATTAAAATCAAACCCTAAAGTAACCACTAGCCTTGGATAAACCATGGATGCGTTTGGAATCAGTTGGAGTGCTTGAAATCGCCATATTTGAGCCAAAATCGCCGACTTTCACCTTTTTTCGCGAACAACAAATGGGAAAAAAGAAGACTGTTGATTTCTTTTATATCAGATTTACTGACAGATGGATTCGTCTGAGTCCGTCAGTAACAAAAAAAAATTGAATTTTTGCGTGTTTCCAATATTCGGGAATCCAAAACGTGCCAAAAATTTAAGAATTACTGACGGATTAGTGACGGATAACCCTACATCCGTCAGGATTCACAAACTATTATTTCGGGTTTGATTTAGGGTTGAAGGTTTTGATTTAAATTATAAGTGTCACTCATTTAGATGAATGACTAGGAATTCATGTCCATATTGTGTTAGTTATTACATTAAACTGACAATTCGTAAATGTATGTTTTGTGTTTTCAAAATTCAGGGTTTAAGATCATATATTGTTACAAACAGTTTTGAGTATCAAACATGTTTTCGTAAATTTTTATGAAATTCATTTTTGAGATTGATTATAAGTATAAAACATGAATAGACTCATAAATTAGTATGTTAATATGCTGGTTAACATTAATTAGTATATTCATTTAGGGTTTAGGGATCCAAATCCTAAATTAGACTTTACTGACGGAATCTTGACGGATCCTGAAAAATCCGTTTGGATTGCTTATGGATTCTTAAATATATGAAACATATATGTATATACATGTGAAACATATATGTATTGAACATATATATGGATATATATGTTTAATATATATATATATATATCTATATATATATATATTTATTACTTCTGACGGAATCCTGACGGATTTTCCATGATCCGTCAGGAATTTATCAGTATTACTGACGGAACCTAAAAAATCCGTCAGGAGTAATATATATATATATGTTTAACATATTCTGACTTGTATTTTTTTGTACTTTTCTACGAAATGGCAATTTGAGTACTTTTTTACTAACTTGCAATTTTTTAAAAAAATGTACACATAACCATATTGATTCATAATATAGATAAAAGGAATACATTTCAAATTTTTCATAAATATTATAAAACATAAAAATCTAACCGAAAGTCGATGAATAATCTGATGGATTAGAATCCGCATCATCTTCCAATTCGTCACCAGCCTCATCATCTACGTCATGTATACCGACGTTCCAATCCCCAAACATTGTGAAAACCACCACTAGATTAACGCATAGAGAATGATGAATCTTAGATAAAGAACCATTTCGCAATGGTTCTAGCGGTTCACGGTCTAGAATGTCTTCTATCATATGTCGAGGATTTACTTGCGTCACCATTACCTAATGATCGCTCCTATTTCTAATTTGTGGGTATGTAATGTAAGAGACCTGCAACATTTGTAAATATTATGTTAGACACATATAATATAATATTTATATGAATTCAGTGAACACCCAAGATTATACTTGATCCGCTTGTGTGGCGAGAATGAAAGAATCGTATTTTCCAAGTTTCCTAGGGGAGTTGATCGAAGTCACGCTAAACTTGTCTAGCTTAAAATTTCTACCATGCTTTGGATAATCCAAAATTCGCATTGTCGATTTCCATTAGTTACGATAAATTAGAGATCTTATTCCGAATCTCATGAGCGTGTTACAATCAGGCAATAGCCTTGGCCGCAAGAACAGTCAATGAATATCCTAGAACTAACGACGAAGAATGAATAACGTAATCGAATCGCAGCTCGTTAGCAAGAATGGAAAAGTAATCTAAAACCCTAGGTATGACTGGTGTGGAGAGAGCTGAACGTGTCTTGAACCATCCGTCGATGTCTCTTATATAGGTTTGAGAATAGCTTCGTCTTCCTTTTCCGTCTTCCGTTCCTTTGCGGAAATCTTCCTTTTCTTGATGGATTCTTCTGCGGAAATTTTCCCTTTTTAGATTTCTTCCATTTTTCCTCTGCTTGCAAGACAAGCTTCGTCTGTCATCACATTTGAGCTTGTTTCCTATCTAGAATCGTAAGTGGTCCATAATCGTGCTTTAGGCCTCGTTGGGCCATTTTACGGTTTAGGGAGTTTTCACGACTCTTGTCGAGAAAAAGACCTCTCGCACAATAATATGATCGATGCTTTTGCGGAAAGGTCGTAAACGGGATAATGTCAGTATTCAAGTTAACCGCTATTATTTCACATGTCTAGATAATACGAAACGATCTCGCAATTCCACGACCGACCGCTTAGAGATTCTATGATTGTTGTCCGATTCTTCCGAAACATATTCTTTATGGTCTTTCGGAAGTAACGCCAGCCAACCCATGGAAGCTTCAGACTTTGCTGATATTGGTTGGGCTAGGCCAATCTCGAATCGCCTTAATCTTTTCTTCATCTACCTTAAATCATTTTGCACTAACAAAAAATCCTAAAAAGACAACTTCATTATTACAAAATGATCACTTGGCTCGATTTGCAAATAAACATTCAGATCTTAAAACATCCAAAACAAATTTGATATGAATTAAATGTTCTTGCAAACCCTTGCTGCAGATGAGGATATCATCAAAGTATACCACCACATATACTCCAATGAATCTCCTAAGGACATGATTCATGAGGCGCATGAATGTTCTTGGGGCGTTTGTTAGACTGAATGGAATCACCAACCACTCATAGAGTCCTTGTTTAGGCTTGAACGCTGTCTTCCATTCATCACCTTCTTTCATCCTTATCTGGTGATAACCACTCTTTAGATTGATTTTGGTGAAGATTGTTGATCCACTTAGCTCGTCTAACATGTCATCCAATCTTGGGATTGGATGTTGGTACTTCACCATTATGTTGTTGATGGCTCGACAATCTACACACATTCGCCAGGTTCCGTCTTTCTTTGGTACAGGAAAATCCAGGACAACACATGGACTAAGGGATTCTCGGATTTGTCCCTTGCTTAGAAGCTCTTCTACTTGCTTATGAAGCTCTTTGGTTTCGGTTGGGTTGGTGAGATATGTTGGTCGGTTTGGTAGAGATGAACCGGGAACTAGATCGATCTGATGCTTTATCCCACGTATAGGAGGGAGACCCTGCGAAATTTCTTCAGGAAAGACATCACTGTATTCCTGCAATATATCATTCATTTCACTCGGTAATTCCTGTGTTGGGTTAGTGATCTCAATATCATCTTTGCGGATAAATAGAAAGCAAGTAAGTTCAGAGTCATAGAGTTTAGAAAACTCATTGTGGTTTATGTAGAGGCTGGTCGAAATCTTCTCCTTTTCTTTTTGCTTGATTTGCATCTGATCTTGATAGATTTCGGTAAGAGTAAGTGGAACCATCGTGATTCTTCTACCTTTAAACTCGAAACGATGCATGTTAGTGAACCCGTCATGTATGATTTTCCGATCTTATTGCCAAGGTCTTCCCAAAAGAACATGGGTTGACCCCATAGGAAAAACGTTAGAAAGCACTTCATCTTCATACTTCCCAATCGAAAAATTGATTAGGACCTGGTGAGTTACGGTTAGGGCTCCTCCATCATTAAGACATTGTAGCTTATATGGATGTGTATGAGGAATAATTTTCAGATTGAGCTTATGAACCATAACTTCAATAGCTGCATTTGTACAGCTTCCACCATCAATGATCAAAGAGCAGACCTTGGATTGTATGAAACATCGAGTGTGGAATAGATTCTCTCTTTGGCATGCTTCTTCAATCTGATTTTGCACACTTAGAGTTCTTCTTGTAACCAACAATTCACCCAAAGTCGCTGATGCTTCTTTTTCTTCAGTTTCAGACCCAATGTCTGATTCCTCTTCAGGAACTATCTCTCCATCATCTCTGAGAAGGAATACCTTCTTGTTGGGACATTTTCTTGCATAATTCCCCATCCCTTGAAACATGAAACACCAAGTTTGACTTAATGTAGTTCTAGTTCATGGTTTTACCTCGGTATTTTTGATCTCTTCTCTAGATTGGGCTGGTTTCGGATTGAAACTAGGCCTTGGAGTAAAGAAATCCTTCGGTTTAGAGGCTGGTGGTGCAAATCTTGGCTTGACAAACCGCCTCTTGTTCTGAGCTTCAATCAGTTCAGCCTTGTGAACCATATCTTCAATGTCTTGATAGCTTTGAAGCTCTAACTTGTCTTGGATATCTCGGTTAAGACCTCCTAGAAACCGAGACATGAACATGTCTTCACCTTCACTTAGATCATCTCGAATTAAGAGAGTTTCAAGCTCTTGAAATTAATCCCGAACGGTTCTTGTTCCTTGAACTAGCTTTTGAAGATTCCTCAATATCTCTCGGTGATAGTAGGCTGGAATAAATTTTTGCCTCATCTGAACCGTTAGCTCATCCCAAGTAGTTATGGGAGGCTCTCGAGATTTTGCTCTAACAACTCCCAGTTGTTCCCACCATAACAAAGTATAGCCACTGAAATCCGAAACAGCGATTTTGACTTTGTTTATGTTGTATGTTCCTTGGCATAGGAAGTTGGATTCCATCTTCCTTTCCCAGTCTAGATAGACTTCAGGTTCATTCGTGCCTAGGAATGATGGGAACTTGATCTTGATATGTTTCAACTGCTGATGTGCAGGATCAAGGAAGTCTCGATTAGGTCTTGGACCTCTATGTCGTATGGTGCTTCCATAACTATGGTCTGATACCTCTTCTTCCTCAGAAGACTCACGTTCTGTTCCAATGTGTTGTTCACAATCGCTAGACACTTTCGGACCAGATTTGGTTATGAAAGTTGGACATTCTTTGATCGGTCTAGAGGACTATCCTAGATGTGCTTTTCCTTTAGCACTCCGATTGAATTCTGAAGGTGTAGGAGTTGGAGATGAATGTCCATCACTTCGACTTCGTTTCTTTTTCTCTAGCTTCATAGTATCCACTTTCTCATTAAGCGAATTCATTTTGATTAATTTTCAAAAATATCTAGATGATCTATATGAAAACTACCATAACAACCAAATTAATAACCTAATTAGTTTCAAGATTCTAATTCTTTAAAATTAATCTAGATGCAACCTAGGGTTCTTAGGACAAAAACCAGAAAATTATCGAAAATAAAAGAGGAGATTAGGGTTAGGGTTTTTGCTCAGCCTTTGATACAGAGTTGGCTCTGATACCACCTGATACGCTCCTGGATCTAACTCTGATGAAAGTCTTTGACAACGAACAGTTTGGTATGACAAGGGTTGAGTTTCGGTCTTGAACTAAGGTTATTGGACAGCCTTGATAACTCTCAGATAAGGTGGATGGTGTTGTTCATAAGATGCGGCTGGAACTTGAGGATCACGGGATGATTGTAGCAGCTTGGTACACGGATGGAACAGCCTTGAGACATGGGTAGGATGCTTGAATGTCTCGGGTGGTATGCGGTTTGATGGATAAGGCCGAGACTTGTGATAGTCTATGCCGAATTGAATGGTGTTGAGATTGTGATAATTATGAGATGTTTAAGAACATAATTTAATGGAGAAACTTGATTGTCTTATGAGATAAACAATCAAGCAAGTGCAGGCTTTCTGAATCTCTTACAAATGTAGAATGTCGGGATTCTAAATCCAATGAGCAAGAGTTTTAATAAGTGTCCCTAGAACAAACTTAATTTCGACATAAACTTTGGTAATGAGAACAAGGGGGTTTAAAATTCTTAAATAGGCACATAAGCCTTAGGGCTTTCTAACATAACCCAGAACTACGAAGCGTGCAAGCTTCTAAAAGAAAACAACTTAAAGTTTTAAAGAAAACTACAAGATTTGTAAATTAAATAAAAAGCTTCTAGAAGATGTGCCGTGGAAGGCAAGTGTCAGCTTCTAGAAGACTTCTTTATTTTCACCAAGTATTCTGAAAATACTTCTGCCAAATTCTTCTTAGAAAGCTTTAACGGAAGGGGATAACTTGCCTCGTTAAAACCTTAGTGATTGACCAAAAACCCAAGGCGGGAAAAAGCGATCATCTCGACTAAGGACAAAAGAGTGCAGGAATTACCCACTTAGCTAACCGATCAGAAATCTGGTTCTTCTGGGTTTACAAGCCTGAACAGTTGGTATGTTTCGCAGGCTTGATCATCTAGCTTTGGATGTAGCATCATATGGGCTTGATGTGCTAGCTCTCTTGCCTTCGATCTCGTGATCCTTCCTTCAGGTTCAAGCTGCTCTGGTTCAAGCTCCGGTTCAGGTTCTTGTTCATCCATGATCACATCCCTAGACTTTGTCGTGGGCGACCAAACTTCATCATGGGCAACAACACTTCATTGTGGGCGACCAGCCTTCGTTATGCGCGGCCAGACTTCATCGTGAACGTCTAGACTTTGTCGTGGGTGACTAGACTTTGTCCTGGGTTACCAGAATTCGTCGTTGTGAGTTACCAGACTTCATCATGGGCAGCAAGACTTTGTTGTTGGTGACCAGACTTCATCGTGGATGGTCAGACTTCATTGTGGACGACCAGACTTCCTCGTGGACGACCAAAATTTGTCGTGGACGACCAGATTTCATCATGGATGACCAAAATTCATCATGGGCGACTAGAATTTATACTGTCCGAATATAATGGGCCAAACGATCAGTTCGAGAAAGTGTACCGATCCTTCCAGGAGTATCATGAATATCGCGGTTCTGTGGGTACCTTGTGGCGTGTCGAACATCTTAACTATTCGTATAGCACCAAGATGGATAAGATTCCAGGTTATATGAAGAGACATGAAAACGTAGAGTCTTCGATCTCTCTTCTTGATGAAAGGATTTGGAGAGTTGAGCATTGATTCCCATTTCCTCTGTTTTGGGAGAAGTTAAGACTGTTTAGGGAAAGACCTAGGTTAAATCTCGATATAAAGGGGTGTGGTGACTTATTCCGGCTTACGTATCATGTTTATGATTTCAACCTGATTCCATTTCGACGTTTGGAATCTGCGATAGATCTGTACCGATTTGGAACCGAGCATCTCTCTGAACACTGTTCAGAAGTGCTGAAAGGTTAGGTGACTAGTTTGTCCGTCGGGGGCCAACCGACAGGCTTGATATAGGAGCGGATGTTCGCTCATTTTGGTTTTGAAGTTTGTGTAGACTGCGTTCATGCGGGTTTGGAAGTTTGTTCTGATCAGCAACAAACACAACGGTAGATGCTGCTCTATTGAGTTTTCGCGAAGGATGTGTGTTGAAGATGTTAGTGCGTATGACTGTTTGGTCTTCCAAGATGGAGTTATCATCTAGGAATGTATTTTTGTCGAAATTCGGACATCTGCGACGTCTCGTGA
Source organism: Iberis pinnata (assembly GCA_900406425.1). Classification (NCBI taxonomy): domain Eukaryota; kingdom Viridiplantae; phylum Streptophyta; class Magnoliopsida; order Brassicales; family Brassicaceae; genus Iberis; species Iberis pinnata. The sequence continues at coordinate 10,951 of OVBE01004565.1, read as the reverse complement.
TGGTGAAGATTGATTTTTCTTTGATATGCCGCATTTCATGGTCGAAATGTTTGCGGGCTCGAGGATGTTTTAGCAGTGCCGTAAGGGTTTCGTTTTAACCTTTTGGTAGAAAAATGCTTTGGTTTGTTTGCGAATGTTTGCAACCAAAACTATTGTTTTTGTTTAGATGTTGAGATGTTTAATTTGTGTTTTGTTTTGCGAGAACCGTTTCGTAAGAGTCGTCAGATTGTGAAATATTGAGCTTAATTTTAGGAAAGATTTTCCAAAACATGTTGTCGAGTTTAGTTTCACGAAAGTTGTTCCGTAAAATCTTGTCGAGTTTAAGTTAACGAAATTTATTCTGCAAAATGTTCTCGAGCTTAATTTTACGAAAGTTTTTCTGTAAAATGTTGTCGAGTTTAGTTTCACGAAAGTTGTTTCGTAAAATGCTGTCGAGCTTAGTTTCATGAAAGTTGTTTGGTAAAATATTGTCGAGTTTAATTTTACGAAAGATGTTCCGTAAAATGTTGTGGAGTTTAATTTTACGAAAGTTATTTCACAAAATGTTGTCGGGCTTAATTTTACAAAAAAACATTTCCGTAAAATGTATTCGAGTTTAATTTCACTAAAGTTGTTTCATAAAATGTTGTCGAGTTTAATTTTACGAAAGTTATTTCGCAAAATGTTGTCAAGCTTAATTTTACGAAAGTATTTCTGCAAAATGTTATTGAGTTTGATTTTACGAAAGTTGTTCCGTAAAATTTCGTCGAGGTATTTACTTGGGCATTTTTAAGCGAATCATGGATTGCTGTATTTAGTCGGGGTGTGTCAAGGTTGGAGACAGAAGAGAATGGCGAAGTTGTCTAGGTAAAGTTGTGTTTTTGAATTATGGGCGTATACAAGTGTACGTATACATACCCACTCCCTCTTTTTTGAAGAGGGGGGACAGCTGCACTTTTCTTGTGATGAGTTGCCTACGTACCCTTTTCAGGGATCAAGTCGTCTCCTAGTTCATTTGGTTGTCGCGAGTTAGATTACTCGCTTGGTTGTTGCGTCGTCCGTTTTGGCCATAGTGGCTACAGTTGGTCGACGACTTTTTTAGGCATTGTTGGCGCCGTTTGTTCTAGGATGTTAAGCTCAGAGGCTTGGTCGCCTTCCTTGGGTCGAGCTGTTTTTGAGGTTGACGAATCTGGTTTGTCTTTTTCCGAAATACTGTCAGGTTTTTCCGAAATGTTTTTGATCGACGCCTGAGTTTTTTTTGTTCTATTGGGTCCGCTCATTGGTGTCATTGTGACCCGTCTTAGTTTATGCTCGGCTAAGAAGCAGAATCTTGCTTATTTTTGACATCCCTAGATGGAGTTTATCCATGGTGTTTGACAATCGTAGTGTAAATGGAAGGACGATAAACTACTGCGAAATCAATGATTTTGGTGACTTTGTTTGCCATGACAGGAAGTTGAATCGATCGAAGAGTCATATTAGTCGTACCAGAGAATCCGGTGAGCGGTTTTGGCGTGGGCGTAATATCGGACAGCATGATGCACATCCTGTTAAGCGTATCACGGAAAATCATGTTTACGGTGCTTCCTGTGTCGACGAGGATTCGTGCAACTACAAGATCTCTTATGACGAGATTGATTACAAGAGGATCACTCTGAGGGATGTCGATTCCAACTGTTTTGCTTTCCTCGAACGTGATCACGTTTTTTGTGAGATGGAGGACATAAAGAGAAGATGATCGGGACAATTAGCGTTTGTTTTGGCCTTTCGATGATAAGCCTTACTTGCAGAGACGCTAACCTGGAAGTATTGTCGTGGGTTACCAGAATTCATCGTTGTGAGTTACCAGACTTCATCGTGGGCAGCCATACTTTGTTATTGGTGACCAAACTTCGTCGTGGACGACCAAAATTTTTTGTGGACGACCAGATTTCATCGTGGATGACCAAACATCATCATGGAAGACTATAATTTGTAGTGTCCAACTATACTGGGCCAAACAATCAGTTCAAGAAAGTGTACCGATCCTTCGAGGAGTATCATGAATATTGTAGTTATGTGGGTACCTTGTGGCGTGTCGAACATCCCCAGTATTCGTATAACACCAAGATGGATGAGATTCCAGGTTATATGAGGAGACATGAAAACGTAGAGTCTTCGGTCTCTCTTCTTAATGAAAGGATTTGGAGAGTTGAGCATTGATTCCCGTTTCCTCTGTTTTAGAAGAAGTCAAGACCGCTACTTGCAGCGATGAGGACGCGGCGGTCGTGTTCTGACTTCTTCGAGTGTGACTCGTGAGGAGCGCAAGTTTATGAATAAAGGGAGTATGTTTCCTATTTATGTTAGAATTTTTGCCGAGTGTGGCCGTTTTTAGTTTGTCGGTATTGGCCATAGGTGGCTCTAAATCCCAGTTGCCTTGCGAATTTTGTAAAATGGATCATGTTGCGTGAGTATATGGTTTAGTTGTCGAGACGAAAATACGAGTAGTAAATTCGTATTCTGCTCTCTATTTTTTCGCTACGTTTAGCTTATCCATTTCAGGTGCGAGTTTTTTAGAAAATCTATTTTCTGAGTTACGTAGATTTGCGTGTGTGAGCGATGAGACAAGTTTAGGGATCTCGTACCATTATTTGGTACTATGTCTAGAGATGTTAGAGACCATTGTGATGGGTTTAGGGCAAGACCTAGGTTAAATCTCCATTTTAAGGGGTGTGGTGACTTAATTTGACTTACGTATCCTGTTTATGATTTCACCATGATTCCATTTCGACGTTTGAAATCTGCGATAGATCTGTACCGATTTGGAACCGAGCACCTCTCTGAAGACCGTTCGGAAGTGTTGACCAAAATTCTGGTTTTCATAGTGTTGTATATCCTTTTATCACACATGCGAGAACCAATCTTATGAAAGGCTAGGTGACTAGTTTGTCCGTCGGGGGCCAACGGATAGGCTTGATATAGGAGTGGATGTTAGCTCATTTTGGTTTTGAAGTCTATGTAGACTGCGTTCGTGCGAGTTTGGAAGTTTGTTGTGATCAGCAACAAACACTATGGTAGATGCTTCCCTATTGAGTTTTCGCGAAGGATGTGTGTTGAAGATGTTAGTGCGTATAAATGATTGGTCTTCCAAGATGGATTTTTCATCGAGGAAGGTATTTTTCTCGAAATTCAGACATATGCGACGTTTCGTGATGGTGAAGATTGATTTTTCTTTGATATGCGGAATTTCATGCTCGAAATGTTTCCTGGCTCGGGGATGTTTTAGCGGTGCTGTAAGGGTTTCGTTTAAACCTTTTCGTAGAAAAATTCTTTGGTTTGTTTGCTAATGTTTGCAACCAAAAATGTTGTTTTTGTTTGGATGTTGACATATTTGATTTGTGTTTTGGTTTTGCGAGAACCGTTTCGTAAGAGTCGTTAGATTGTGAAATATTGAGCTAAATTTTATGAAAGATTTTCCGAAACATGTTGTCGAGTTTAGTTTCACGAAAGTTGTTTCGTAAAATCTTTTGGATTGGAGTTTAATTTAGCGAAAGTTATTTCGCAAAATGTTGTCAAGCTTAATTTTACGAAAATTTTCAAAATTTTATCAAGTTTAATTTTACGAAATTTGTTCCGTAAAATGTCGTCGAGGTATTTACTTGGGCATTTTTATGCGAATCGTGGATTGCTGTATTTAGTCGGGGTGTGTCGAATAGGTTGGAGACAGAAGAGAATGGCGAAGTTGTCTAGGTAAAAATGTGTTTTTAAAATATGGGCGTATACGAGTGTATGTATACGTACCCACTCCCCCCTCTTTGGAGAGGGGGGACAACTGCACTTTTCTTGTGATGAGTTGCCTATGTACCCTTTTCAGGGATCAAGTCGTCTCGTAGTTCAGTTGGTTGCCGCGGGTTAGATTACTCGCTTGGTTGTTGCGTCGTCCGTTTTGGACATAGTGGCTATAGTTGGTCGACAACTTTTTTGGGTGTTGTTGGCGCCGTTTGGTCTAGGATGTTCAGCTCGGAGGCTTGGTCGCCTTCCTTGGGTCGAACTGTTTTTGGGGTTGACGAATCTGGTTTAATTTTTTCCGAAATGCTGTCAGGTTTTTCCGAAATGTTTTCGATTGACGCTTGAGTTGTTTTCGTTCATTTGGATCCTATCATTGGTGTCATTGTGACTCGTCGTAGTTTATGCTTGGCTAAGAAGCAGAGTCTTGCTTTTTTTTTGACATCCCTAGATTGCGAAGATTCTGTGGGGTGTCGAAAACTTGATGCCCAAGTAGTAAGTCGACAAGACTGCTTTCATGGAGTTTATCCACGGTGTTCTGACAATCGCGTTGTAAATGGTAGGATGATCGACTGCCGCGAAATCAATGATTTTGGTGACTTCTTTTGCCATGACGGGAAGTTGAATCGATCCAAGAGTCATACTAGTCGTACCGGAGAATCCGGTGAGCGGTTTTGGAGTGGGCATAATTTCGGACAGCATGATGCCCATCTTGTTAAGCGTATCACAGAAGATCATGTTTACGGTGCTTCCTGTGTCGACGAGGATTCGTGCAACTACAAGATCTCTGATGACGAGATTGATTACAAGAGGATCACCGAGAGGGATGTTGATTTCGACTGTTTTGCTTTTTTTTAACGTGATCACGTTTTTTGGTGAGTCGGAGGACGTAAAGAGAAGATGATCGGGCCACTTAGCGTTTGTTTTAGCCTTACGATGATAAGCCTTACTTGCAGAGACGCTAACCTGGCATTATTTTCGTGGGTTACCAGAATTTGTCGTTGTGAGTTACCTGACTTCATCGTGGGCAGCCAGACTTTTTTGTTGGTGACCAAATTTCATCGTGGACAGTCAGACTTCATCGTGAACGACCAGACTTCCTCGTGGACGACCAGATTTCATCATGGATGACCAAACTTCATCATGGGCGACTATAAGTTGTAGTTTCGGACTATACTGGGCCAAACGATCAGTTCAAGAAAGTGTACCAATCCTTAGTTAATATCGCGGTTCTGTGCGTACCTTGTGGCGTGTCGAACATCCCAACTATTCGTATAACACCGAGATTAGAAGATTCCAGGTTAGATGAAGAGACATGAAAACGTAGAGTCTTCGATCTCTCTTCTTGATGAAATGATTTGGAGAGGTTAGCATAAATTCCCGTTTCCTCTGTTTTGGAAGAAGTCAAGACCACTACTTGCAGTGACGAGGACGTGGCAGTTGTGTTCTGGCTTCTTCGAGTGTGACTCGTGAGGAGCGTAAGTTTATGTATAAAGGGAGTATATTCCCTATTTACGTTAGAATTTTGGTCGAGTGTGACCATTTTTAGTTTGTCGGTATTTGCCATAGGTGGCTCTAAATCCCAAGTTCCTTGCGGATTTTGTAAAATGAATCATGTTGTTTGAGTATATGGTTTAGTTGTCAAGACGAAAATACGAGTACTAAATTCATATTATGCTCTTTAATTTTTCGTTACGTTTAGCTTATCCATTTTAGGTGTGAGTTTTTCTGAAAATCTAATTTCCGAGTTACGTGGATTTGCGTGTGTGAGCGATGAGACAAGTTTAGGGATCTCGTACAATTATTTGGTACTATGTCTAGAGATGTTAGAGACCAGTGTGCTGGGTTTAGGACAAGACTTAGGTTAAATCTCGATTTTAAGGGGTGTGGTGACTTATTATGGCTTACGTATCCTGTTTATGATTTCAAACTGATTCCATTTTGATGTTTGGAATATGCGATAGATCTGTATCGATTTGGAACCGAGCATCTCTCTAAAGACCGTTCGGAAGTGCAGACCAAAATTCTGGTTTTTATAGCGTTGTATATCCTTTTGTCAGACGTGCGAGAACCAATCTTACGAAAGGTTAGGTGACTAGTTTGTCCGTCGGGGGCCAACCGACGGGTTTAATATAGGAGTGGATGTTCTCTCATTTAGCTTTTGAAGTCTGTGTAGACTGCGTTCGTGCAAGTTTGGAAGTTTGATGTGATCAGCATCAAATATGACAGTAGATGCTGCTCTATTGAGTTTTCGCGAAGGATGTGTGTTGAAGATGTTAGTGCGTATGACTGTTTGGTCTTCCAAGATGGAGTTTACATCTTGGAAGGTATTTTTGTCGAAATTCAGACATCTGCTACGTCTTGTGATGGTGAAGATTGATTTTTCTTTGATATGCCAAATTTGATGCTCAAAATGTGTGCGGGCTCGGGGATGTTTTAGTCGTGCTGAAAGGGTTTTGTTTTAACCTTTTGGTAGAAAAACGCTTTGGTTTGTTTGCGAATGTTCGCGACCAAAACTTTTGTTTTTTTTAGATGTTGAGATGTTTGATTTGTGTTTTGTTTTGTGAGAACCGTTTTGTGAGAGTCGTCACATTGTGAAATATTGAAATTAATTTTATGAAAGTTTTCCGAAAAATGTTGTCGAGTTTAATTTCACGAAAGTTGTTCCGTAAAATCTTGTCGAGTTTAATTTAACGAAATTTATTTTGCAAAATGTTCTTGAGCTTAATTGTAAGAAAGTTTTTCCGTAAAATGTTGTCGAGTTTAGTTTCACAAAAGTTGTTTCATAAAATGTTGTCGAGCTTAGTTTCAGGAAAGTTGTTTCGTTAAATATTATCGAGTTTAATTTTACGAAAGCTGTTCCGTAAAATGTTGGCGAATTTAATTTTACGAAACTTATTTCGCAAAATGTTGTCGGGCTTAATTTTACAAAATTTTTTCCGTAAAATATTGTAGAGTTTAATTTCAAAAATGTTGTTTCGTAAAATGTTGTTGAGTTTAATTTTATGAAAGTTATTTCGCAAAATGTTGTCAAGCTTAATTTTACGAAAGTTTTTCTGCAAAATGTCGTCGATGTATTTACTTGGTTAAGCGAATTTTGGATTGTTGTATTTAGTCGGTGTGTGTTGAATAGGTTGGAGACAGAAGAGAATGGCGAAGTTTTCTAAGTAAAAATGTCTTTCTCTTATTTTTGAAAAGTTTCTAAAATATCGAGTACATGATTGCAGATATTTTGAAATATGGGCTTATACGAGTGTACGTATACGTACCCACTCCCCCCATTTTGTGGAGAGGGGAGGACAGCTGCACATTTCTTGTGATGATTTGCCTACGTACCCTTTTCGGGGATCAAGTCGTCTCGTAGTTCAGTTGGTTGTCGCAGGTTAGATTACTTGCTTGGTTGTTGCGTCGTCTGTTTTGGTCGTAGTGGCTACAGTTGGTCGACAACTTTTTCGGGGGTTGTTGGCGCCATTTGGTCTAGCTGGCTTGGTCGCCTTCCTTGGGTCGAGCTGTTTTTGGGGTTGACGAATCTGGTTTGTGTTTTTCCGAAATGCTGTCAGGTTTTTCCGAAATGTTTTTGATTGACGCCTGAGTTGTTTTCGTTTGTTTGGGTCCGATCATCGGTGTCATTGTGACCCGTCTTAGTTTATGCTCGGCTAAGAAGCAGAGTCTTGCTTGTTTTTGACATCCCTAGATTGCGGAGATTTTGTGGGGTGTCGAAAAATTGATGCCCAAGTGGTAAGTCGACATGACTGCTTTCATGGAGTTTAGCCCGGTGTTCAGAAAATCGGGGTCTAAATGGCAGGATGATCAACTACTGATAGGTCTAGAATTTAATCCTAGTCTATTACTGCAGAGAACAGTTCAATGTAGCAAAGATAGGGTATCGAATCCACAGAGACCAGAATAGTACACGATTCAGTTTCAATTCAAATTTGGCTAAAGCAAGAATAATAAGATTGATTGTGTTCAAAATGGTAAATTAAAAATGGTTTAAAACTATGAAATAAAAGCGTCAGACATTAGGAAAACCACAGGTAATCAGGATTGATAGTCAATTTATCATGCAGGGATTTTATTTGAAAATAGTTCTCAACATAAAAGACAAATACGGAATAATCTCCTCTCGGAGCCCTTTGCTCAAATTATCAGAGACAAACTCTTGACGTCTTTTAAATAACAGAACATGCATTAAAGATCAGATTCAATTGTTCACAAGCAATCAAGACAATACTCTCGCAAGCAAGACCACTTATTCATCTAGACTAGATCCAACTTCATAACCAAATCTCTTTGTGTTTATCAGTCTAATATCAATGAACTAGTTAGCTACTCTAATTCATGCATTAATTACAAGTCTAGACTAAGAATCTAACAATTATTACCCTTTATGATAAATCTAACAATCAAACCCTGAATTCCCTGGGAAACCCTAAAACATAACTATGAAACTACTCAGACATTGCAAAGCATAAACAATACAATATCAAAGAAGAACACATATTTAAATTAAATATAGATATGTAGAGAGGTTCATAAATCTTCTCCCAAATACAGTTTCGGAATCTCTTCTCCTCAATAATTCTCGCAGAAATAAAATAAAGAATAGTTCTAAAAACCTAAAACATAATGTATTTATAGGCTAAAAAATAAAATAAGTAAAATAGGAAAATTGGGGTAAACCTGCGGACTTGATTGCAAATTTTGAAATTTTCCTACTTATTCTCGGGTATTCCAGGAGCATTTGCTCGATCTGGCACTTCTTTGCCCGATTGGGCACTTCTTTGTATTCATGCGCGATGTTCTTCTGCGAGTCAGCTTGACCAGTCTTCAGTAAAATAGCCATAACTTTTGATTACACCGATGGATCGACTTCAAACCACTTCCATATGAAAGCTAACTCACGTGGCTATCTTGTGTAAAAATTTCAGCTTTATCCATCGGTGGGAACATCTTCAAACATTGCCAAACTTCTGACCCTTCTGCTGGGCTCTGCATCTGCATATATCAATTTGCATCTGTTTCGTGCAGAAGTATATCTTTTTGTTCCAAAATGAACCAAACACCTAGAAAACCTGTAAAAGATATCAAATTGCACGGAAAACACTCCGATAACGCTTAATAGTAAACATAAATGCTCACTAGAAAGCATTAAAGTCGAGTAATATCAACTCCCCCAGACTTAGATCTTTGCTTGTCCTCAAGTAAAGCAAAACCCAATCTGGAAAGGAGGTTTGAAATGGACCACACATAAACTCACAAAATCTCAAAAACCATAAGTATAGTTTTAAATCCAAAAGACACCAATCTCAAACAACTACTTTGACTTAATTGTTTACCACCACTANTTACTCAAGTACCTCTTCTATCGAAATGCCCATACCAAACAGAGCATCAACCGACTTCCGGTCCTTATTCTTTTTCCCCCTTTCTCACTTCTTTTTAGATTGTGTTTTTTTTCTTTTCTTTCTTTTTTTATTCTTTTCATGTTCGCACTTTTCTGCGTTTTCATGATTCTAACTG
>OVBE01004564.1:0-23668 GCA_900406425.1 Iberis pinnata | reverse complement strand
CTAGAATTTTTCATTACAATTTCAAAATTTAAATAGTTTCATAAATAATGGATTAGTGTATTTTTAAATATAAACTATCATATAATTTTGACACAAACACTAATTTAATATTAATTATAAATCGGTGTATAATGAAAATATATTTGAATTAATTAAATATAAAGATATTCATTAACAATAAAATCTTCATTAACAATAAATCATGAATCACAAGCTTACTAGATAAATAATTCAAAACAAATTTACGTGAAATTAGGAAAAAAATATATTGTTTCATTTTCTTTTTAGTTTTTCTTTTTCTTTTAACGCTTTATAGTTTTCTTTTAACCATAAATGTGATTTTAGGAAATAAGAAAAATAAATATCTAATGTAAAAAATCTAAATTAAAATTTTGTAAAAATTCTACAAATATGTAAAAACATAATTACAAATATTATAAAAAATTAAAATATTTTATTTTTTACGGGTATTTTGGCATAAAAAATGGTCAAAGTCATTAAATTTAAAAAGTATTTAATTTTCAAATTAAAACTAACAAAATACCATATAACCAATTATAAAACGAAAAGTACTCTATTCATTAAAATATTCTCACAAAATCCTGACATTTTTTTCTTTCTTTGTTATTATGTAATTGGAATTAATATCAAAATGTATATCACTCTTTTAATTTTATTCATATTTTTTTTCCTTTTATTCACTCCAAATACTTAATAAAATCATAAGTTCAATAAACTTTTAACTGAATTTTTTCGGTGCAGTTTTTTTGTGAAATTTTGGATTAAAATAGTAAATCATCTTGGTGTATTTTTATATGTTATAGTTGGGCATGAATAAGCAATTATACAAATATAAGATGGGGGAAAANTTTTCGGTGCAGTTTTTTTGTGAAATTTTGGATTAAAATAGTAAATCATCTTGGTGTAGTTTTATATGTTATAGTTGGGCATGAATAAGCAATTATACAAATATAAGATGGGGGAAAAAGGTCATTTAAACACCGAAGTATTGCTCGATGGCCATATGAAACCCCAAATTAGTCTCTCTCCATAAAACCATTTAAGTTTAGGTTGACCTGGCCATATTAAACTTAAAAAAATCAACCGTTAGTACAGTAAACGGACATTAATTATAATTAGCTCCTTCGATTAAATGGGAAAAATCCCTAATTCAATTAGAAATTCTAGGTCACGATAAACCCAGGTGAGAAGGGATTTCTGATAGTGAGAGGCAAATTCCGGTGAACCGAGGTGATTTTCTGGTTAGTTTCATCTATCATTCTCTTTATCCCAGATGATGATTTTCATCGGATGTTGACTAATTAGTCATGGGAGTATGAGGTGTAGTTCATAAGAAGCATGGTAATGCATATTGTTGTTTGTGTAGGACAATATGAGCTTGAGTTCCGGAATTATTGACAATGGGAATCGTGGTTTTCCTTCAGAATGTGGGTGTAGTAGTGATGTTCAAGTTAGGACATCAAAAACACAGCTCAATCCGGGTCGTCCGTTCTTTCGTTGTGCAGCATTTAGAGCTGTAAGATTGTCTTATTATTGGGGTTTGGTTGATTTGTTCCATCATGATGATCATTTGCTATTTTTTCATTAGGATGATCACTTGTTCAAATGGGTTGAAGATGCCAAATTTGAAGAGACACAAGACATGTTAAAAAAGTTTGAAGATGTTGAGTCAGAGATGAACAATATCAAAATTGAAATGGCAAAGTTGTATGATGTTGTTAATGAGGTGAAGGAAGTAACAGAAAGATTGAAAGGAGAACTTAATCATTCAAAAGTTTGTTCAAAAATTTTGGTTCTATGCTTTGTCATAGTTTCAGTTGTGGTTGTGTATCACCTATTATTTCACAAAGGTGGAGGAAAGAAGCTTTTAATGATCTAAGGTCTGTTGAGAAGTTAGTTATTAGGTTTGAACTATTATGTTATGGAATGAATCTTTATTTTTGTGACTTATGTAATGGATTGTGTTTTGGTAATGTTATGGACTGAAATGTACTTTGATCTTTGTTGTTTATGACTTATGCTAATGTGCAAAGTGCATATCATCCAAATACATTACTCATGACAAAAACCAAATGCTAATGCATATCATCCAAAACACAATACAACATCTTCAAGTTGCATATCATCCAAAACACATCCAAAACACAATACAACATCTTCAAGTTGCATATCATCCAAAACACATCCGAAACAAAACAAATCCGAAACAAACACATCCAAAACAGATTCAAAACATTTCCAAAACAGTTCCTAAATAAACAAATCCGAAACATTTTTAAAAGACATCAAATATGATTCATCCTTGAGAGGCTCTTGGTTGTGTTCTTTGAGTGGTTCTTGGTTGTGTCCCTTGAGAGAGTCCTTGTGTACCTTGAGTGATTCTTGGTTGTGTCCCTTGAGAAGATACTTGTGAGGTTTCTTCCTATTAAAAAATTTATCAATTAGAAATAAGACAATCAAGGAAAAATCAAGTAACAAAATTGAAGAACCTGATATTTCCTTGGCCGTCCTCTTGGTCTTTTTGGTGGAATCACAGCCGGATTATTAGAACATCTTCTCTTGTTGTGTCCTTCTTGTTTTCACAATGAACATGTTGGAATACGACCATCACGTGTGAGCCTTGTTTTATCAGAGGATTCATTGGGGCCTTTTCTCCAATTGTGTTTACTTCCTCTACCTCTGTTTCCTATCTTTATTGGCAATGGTAGAACAGGTAACCTATTGAGTCTAGGCCACGGGTTAATACCTTGCATAGGTTTAATGCCCGAAGAGTAAGTTGTCCTACACTTCTCAGTTGTGCATTTGTCATCACAAAATCTGTCCAGATTGAGCTTTAGAGCTATAATCACACACATATCATGATTGCAAGGGATGCCATTCAATTGCCACTTTCTACAGCCACAAGTCTTTAATGTCATATCAACCCTATAGGATACTCCATGATAGTCAATTTCATGTAGCACATCTGAACTCATGTACCTAATGCAATCCTTTGCATTTTTCCTGCTTAGCTCAATCTCAGCATGTGCACAAGGAGTATACTTGGTCTTCATTCTGTTTGCAATAACTTATCTTTTTGCATTACGTTGCATACATTGCCTCCTTATATCTTCAAGCATGTGAAGTAACAGCTTTCTCCTTGCTTGAGTGATTGACTTGTTGAAAGACTCACTCAAGTTGTTTAAATTGTCATTAAAACATGATCCAAGCTTGAAAAATGTCCTTGACCATGTCATTGGTTCAGTCCTTTGCAATGATTCATATGCACCTTCATTGTACTTCTTTAGTTCATCCATATTATCTGAGAAAACACCAATTGTGTAACTACGTGCAATCTTCCAGAACATGCGCTCTAGCTCCATATATGTGTTCTTTTTCTTCCAGTTATCTAATATATGTCTTGAACACATACGATGCTCGGCTTTGGGACTGTTGTCTCGGATTCCATTGACCAGCCCCTGTTTGATTCAGAAAAAACAAAAACTCACTAACCAAAACAAAAACAGAAACATAACTTAAACCACAAAGAAACTTACAATATGCTTGTCATATATGAATGTCATCTTCTCTCCATCTCCAACACTTAAATCATCCTTTATAAGCTTAATAAACCAACCCCAATTGTCAATGTTCTCCACTTCCACAACTGTCCAAGCTATAGGAAATATTCTGTTATCCTCATCACGACCAACTGCAGCTAATAACACACCTTTGATATCCCATTTGAGAAAAGTGCCATCTAATCCTATAATTGGCCAGCAAGATTGCAGCCAAGATTTTCTTAATTCTTCAAAACATATATAAAGCCTTGAAAATCTTTGCAAGCTTCCAATTGTTGGACCAGGAATTGTCTCAAGAACCATTGTAGAATTTGGATTGGAAGTCATTATCTCAGCTTGGTAATCCCAAATTCTTGCAAATTTCTTCTCATGACTAGCCTTCCTTTCTGCTACAAGCTTTTTCTTCACTTTCTTACATTGATTCTCATTAACATTCATATTGTGTTTCAGCTTTACTTCCTCCACCATTTCCTTTGCTGTAAGCTTCGGATTTCTCCTTAATCTCTCCTCAAAGAGTTGTGTAATTGATGTTATCTTCAACACCTTAGAATATCCAAACCTTACACATATGTGCTCATTAATATACACATTGATCATCAATTTGTTTTTACCCCTTTCATAAGAGCAATAGACTCTCCAAGGACAGTTTTCATTTGAACACATTGCACCCAACCTCAAAGCTTATGACTTGTACGTCTTGATGTCGTATTGTGTCTTCAAGGTATAATTGAGCAGTGCAAACTTGAAATCTGTAGCAAGACAAAATGTCTGTCCCAACCATAAAACTTCATCATCGCCATTTGGATTACGAATCCTACGATCATCACACTCTTCATCATCATATGATAAAGGATCCAGAATAACATCATCATTCCATGGTTCATCTCCACTGTCAGATTCATTATCAATTCCATTGAAATTACCTTGTTGGTCTTCACCTATGACTTCTTCCACATTCGTCACAATTTCCTCTTCAACTCCTATACCTTCTTCATCACTGTCACTTGAATCATCTCCTACATCCTCACACATTGCCTCACAATCTAACTCATCTTCTTCCTCAGACATATCATTCAATATGTTTAAAACAAAGACCATAAGTTACAGAGGAATAAAAATTGCACAAATTGGATGTGAGTTAGTCTTTACCTTGTTGTATCTTCAGCTCTCAGTTCATTATCTGGCGAAACCGCAGATTCATTCTTCGGTTCACTCCCTTCAGCAGACGTCGGCGTATTCTCAGTTCTCGAAGTTATGTCGTCCACTATTGTCCCAACACTTCCTGGAGGACGACAGACAAGCTTTTTTCGTCTCCTTCTCTCCATTGTCACTATCACAGAATAAAAGCTTTCACCGAGTTACCACCGGAAATCGTCTGCCCCTTTTCACCTGATTTTATTGCGACTAGGGTTTCTAATTGAATTAGGATTTTTTTAATTTTAATAGAAGGAGCTAATTATAAATAACGTCCGTTTACTGTACTAACGGTTGACTTGTTTTAAGTTTAATATGGCCAGATCAACCTAAATTTAAAGGATTTTATGGAGAGAGACTAACTTGGGATTTCATATGACCATCGGGCAATACTTCAATGTTTAAATGACCTTTTTCCCTATAAGATGGGTAGTTATTAAGGTGCACGAGACAAAGGCGATTGTAAATCTGAATTTCAAAACCACTTTTATTAATTCCTCTCCGTCGGCTGTACACATTTCTTCTTCTTTTTTTTTTCTCTTTCCTTCGTCTGTTTGTTGCATTCCATTTGATTATAATTAAACAAAGTCTTCTCAATTTTATGGTGGATCCCTTTTATCAAATTCTCAGTGTATCTTTTGTTTTCTAGTTGTTCACGCAATTGATAAAATTGTGATGTTTCGTTTATGGTTCGTTGACCGATTTCTCAGTTTCTACAACATCAAATATCAAATATGTTATTTCTATGAAAGGTTATACATCTTTTCATAATGTCTGAAAATTATCAATACTATTTTAGTTAAGAAAATGAGTTTAAAATCCACAAACCAAAATGGTGTATTGGTCGACAAATATAAGATTCGAACAAATTAAATCTACGAAGATGCAACAAATCTATGAAAAAGAATGCGGCGAATATCAGCAACACTTTTATAAAATTTTGGAGTTTCATCCAAGGGATGATAGGCACAAAAAAACGACGATCTCATATATTTTGGATTGATTATGAAGAAGGAAAGTAACCAATTTTTAGCGAGTAAGTCTCTATTATCGAAACATCGTCACCGTTCCATTCTTTATTGTTAACTATAATAAGTAGTTATGTTGTTGATATGTCTTATTGTAGCATTTTATGTTGTTGGTGTGTGAACTCTTGTATTTGATAGTAAATTAATATAAACGAAAATTGTTGAATAGACACATTTTGGTGTTGTAATTTGGAAACGGGTACTTTTAAACATTATTAGTAATAGGTGATTTTGCTTTACAGATGTTTGTTTTACACTTGGTGTTGTACTTTTTTGTGAACGGTGAATGATGCATAATTAACGGTGAATGGTGAATAGTGAATGGTGCATGTTGAATAGTGAATGGTGTATGTTGAATGGTGAACAGTAAGTGGAGAACGATGAATCTTATATGGTTCTCTGTCAACCATGGATGGTGCATGGTGAACCGTGGATGATACGGTGAACCGTGCATGGTATGATGAACCGTGAATAGTGCATGGTAAGCCGTGAATGGTACATAGTGATTATACTAAAAATAACAGTAATATTACTAGCAATTGATATCATAATTTTTATTTAGCTAAAATTAATTAAAATAAAAAATCATAGGAAAAATTTAGCTTTCGCATTAATAAAAAAGGCATGGTACATTATTGTAAAAATACATAAATCTCTAATTTGAATAATAAAAATACCTTATTACATATTACAAAATAAAAATTACTCACTTCACAAAATTTTCCATTAATTTATGGATTAGACGTGTGTGAGTGTGGAAATTCGACTCACGCCAAAATATCAAAAACTTCAATAAAAATCATAAACTAATTCGTAAAGTGTGTGAATCTGTTTTTTATTGCTATATCTTTGTTACTATGCTTTCTCTAGAGTTTTACAGAATTTTTTGGAACCCCTTTCTCAGAGCTCTCACCTCTACCTTTATATTACTCCCAACTCTCTTAATGAGCTATCTTTAATAACACTTAATGCTTCTATTCTCCTTTGAATTCTCCTTGTAAGGGAAAATCTTGTCATTACTTTGGCACGCTCTCCGGAAGTCCACACGCCTTGCATTGACCTTATCTTGCGCTCTCTCAACAGGCTCGGGGTCACCTAATGGGCCTCTACTTTCTGAACGGGATGGGAGAGCCCAATGACAGAGAGAGAGCCGAAGTGCTTATTGACATAATATGCTGGGAGAACCTAGTGACAGAGAGAGAGCCGAAGTGCACATTGGCATAATGGCATAATGGGCTAGGAGAACCAAATGACAGAGAGAGAGCCAAAGTTCACATTGGCGGAATGGGCTGGAGATTGATATCACTCGGTCTTAATGCTTTATAGTAGGTATTTATACTTGCTATTTGGCATTATCTGAGTGTTTTCCATGTAGTTTTGGCATATTTTCAGGATTTTAGGTATTTGGGACGTTTTGGAGAAAAAAGATGGATTTTGCACAAAATGGATGCAAATTGGCATATGCAGATGCACAATCTGGCAGATAGGTCAAAAGTTTACCAATTTTTGAAGATGTTCCCATGGATGGATTGAGCTGAAATTTTGACACAAGATAGCCACGTGAGTTAGCTTTCACATGGAAGTGTTTGAGGTAAATACATTGGATCAATCAAAATTTATGGCGATTTTACTCAATATTGGTCAAACTGTCTCGCAGAAGAAGCATGTGTAGAAAGTGTGAAAAGAGATCGATCGATCCATGCACCCGAGAATCACTAAAAATCATGCAAATTTACAATTATACCCTCAAGGTTCATCAGGACTTTTTCTTATTGGTTTTAGTTTATTTTTTCTTATTATTAGCACTATATAAGCCTTAGGCCTAGGTTTTTTAGAGACATATCATTTATTTTATTTCTCAAAGCTTTTACATAGAGAAGAATTCCATCCTTGTTCTTAGAGAAGATTTCTAAACTCTGTATTTTATTTATACAATTTGGTTTTTTGAATTCTGCAATGTTTACTCTTTCTATGATTTATGTTCTTGTAATCATGTCTACATAACCTATTTGTTACGTTATAGGGTTTCTCCTAGGGAAACCAAGTTAATCGTTATGGTTTGATAGAATGGATTGGATTTGTTTGGTTCTTAGTCTAGACTTGTCATTAATGCATGAATTAAATTGGTCATCTAGTTCATTGATTTTAGATTGATAAACACAAAGAGATTTGGTTTAGAGATCTGACCTAGTCTAGATGAGTAAGTGCCTTTGCTTGCGGGAATATTGTCTTAGAGGCTTGAACTTATCGAATCTGAACAGTAATGCATGTTTGAATTATCTAAATACGACAGTAGTTTGTCTTTAGTAATTCGAACATAGGGATCTAATATTTCGGGAGGAGATTAGTCTAGCTTTTGTCTTTTGAGTTGAGAACTATTTTCAAAGAAAATCTTGCATGTTAACCTTGACTTTTAATTTGAATACATGTAAAATATCCTATTTCCTAACGCTTTTGTTATTTTCTTTACAACCGTTTTTACTTTATCGTTCTATTTCTCAAATCAAAATCACTTTTATTTTGTTCCTAGCTTGATTCGATTTTTAACTGAGAGTCGTACGTTCTTGGTCTATAAGGATTCGATCCCTCAAATACTATTGTGTTTTCCAACAGGAATGTCATTCTCCCTAACCCACCTCCTAGGCAAGAATTCACCATACCTCACCAACTCTTCACTATGGTTAGGCAGAACCAATTCCATGGGTTAGCTTATGAACATCCCATGGATCATGTCGACAACTTTGAAGATATATGCAGAACTATTCGACTCAATGGAGTTTAGAATGACTACTTATACTGCACCTTGTTCACTCATTCTCTACCTGATAAGGCACTCAGATGGTTAAAGTATCTTCCAGCAAACTCTATTCAGACTTGGGATGAATGTAGATCCAAGTTTCTCAGCCACTTCTACACCACCAACAGGACCAATTCTCTGCGAAATATGATCTCTCAGTTTCAGCAAGGTCCTGTAGAATCCTTCTATGAATCATGGGGAAGATTCAAGGAGTACCTTCGTGATTGTCCTCACCATGGGTTCTCTGAGCTGAATCTGCTCAACATCTTTTACAGGGGTGTAGACCATCAATATCGACTCTCTTTGGATGTTGCTAGCAATGGCAATTTCATGACCAAATCTGTTAGTGATGCCTATCAACTTATAGAGAACCTAGCTGCAAGCAAAAATAACCATTTCCCAGATTATGATAGGAGGATGAAGGTAACTACTTCTAAGAACTCTGAAATTTCATAATTGAAAGGACAAGTTTCATAAATGAAAGGACTACTCACTCAGCTTCTCAAGAATCTAAACCTGAAACATATGAGCTTTGTTGAAAGTGCAGAAGCAGCTTGTTTTGCTTTCCAAGACCAAGTGTACCCATCTCAACATCAGTCTTTTATGCATAACTCCAACTCAAGCGGCTTTCAATAGAAATCTCAGCCTGTTTATCAACAAGCACCTCCACCAGAATTTCAGCAAGAGAACAAGATGGAAGCCATGCTCCAAAAGATATTGGAAGGTCAGCAACAAACTGAAAGGAACCTAAATGTCAAAATGGATAGTATGCACAATGATTTGAACCAAAAATTCGAAACATTGTCTACTTATGTCAAGAATTTGGATACTCAAGTAGCTCATATTTCAGAAGCTGTAAAGAGACAAGCTGGTGTCCTCCCTGGGAATGCTGAAGACAATCCAAAGGGCTACTGTAAGTCAATAACTTCGGGTTTGGTTGCGAAAGATGATGAATCTGCAGGAAACAAAAATCTGAAAAAATCGGAAAAAGATACAGAAGAAGAGATTGATCGATCCCTTGACACGGGAAAGTCCAAAAAGTTTAGATCGATTGATCCCATCGATCCCTCCTCCCAGACTGCAGCAATTACAAGGCGAGTTTATAAACCGTAGATTCCTTACCCGGTTGAGCCCAAAAAAATTCTAGAACGGCCTTGAGGATAATGAGATGATAGGTAAGCCACCAAATCCACCAAGAAGACTTCAAAAGATGCAAGATCCTGGGGAATTTGTAGTTCCTTATTTGATCAATGATGTGGAATTCAAGGACTCACTCTGCGATACAAGTGCTAATGTGAGTGTCATGTCAAAGGCTGTTGCAGAGAAATTGGGAATCTTAGGTATTAAACCATCTAAGACGTCCTTTCATCTTGCTGATGATTCCACTATAACTTCTACTGGAATCATATATGATTTGCTGGTACAAGTTGGAGGATGTCTTGTTCGTGTTGATTTCCATATCTTAGAGATGAATGGGGACTCAGATTTGCCACTAGTTCTAGGTATACCTTTCTTAGCATCTATAGGAGTTGTAGTTGATATGCCTAATAACCGTATCTCCCTTACCAAAGTCAAGAAGAGATATTTCTACCCAGCAGTCCCTCTTAAAGGACCATCTAGAATCACAATGGTTAAGGAGTTCAAGATGAAGCATGAATCTCATATAGTATCTGGTGCTAAGAGTGTAGCTAATGAAGTTATACTTGGAGATTCTCATGTTCCAACAAAGAACAAATTCCCAAAGGTAACGAAGATGCAAAGGTGAAACCAAAGAGGATCAAGAGAGATCCTCAAGTTACTTTGATTCCTTGGGCTGTGGTTGAAGATTCAATTGAGTATAAGGTGAAGAGCAAAGGTACTTCAAAGCCATTCTCAAAGGTTAAAGCCTTCTTTACCTTAGAGCTTAAAGACAAGGGAATTCATGTGGCAAAGGATGTGATGAGCAAAGTTCTGGAACTGAAGATTTCAGATTATAATGATTGTTGTGGGGCATCTCTTGATGTTGATCTAGCCCTGGCTTAGGAGGTAAGTTCATCAAGCTATTGACGTTAAACAAGCGCTAAGTGGGAGGCAACTCACTATTTTGGTGTTTTAGTTTAGTTTTTTTGTCTTTGGGTCAGTCTAGGTCTTAGATTACTAATTTGCTGATTTTTAGTTGTGAGTTCAAAGTGTTTCAGGTGAGTTCCGAATAAAGAAAAACTGGTCAGATGCAGAGATCGATCGATCCATCGTTTTCATAACTGCATAGAATCGGATTGATCGATCTGTCTATGGATTGATCGATCAGTCGTTTATTCAGATGCCAGTCGATATTTTTCTTAGGTAAGTAACAAAACTCTCTTTGAACAAATGGTTTTATTCATTTATTTTTAGTATAGTCTTATTCCTTCTCTTGGATTTATTTTCACACCAGGAATGTGTGAAGTAAGTATGGGGAGGGTTTATATCTACTAACCATGTTTTGAGTCTTTTTGGATGTTTCATCATTTTAGTGAAAATTTTCAATAATTTTTGTTTTGATTTAGTCGAGTCTAATCGAGTTGAAGGAACAATGACCATAATCTGTGATGATTACTAGCCTAGTATGAGTTTATAATTGATTTCTATTTGATTACTGACTTAGATTAACTGATGCGTTTAGGATTGGAACCCCATTGACTGATTGATATGCTTTTGAAAGTTCAGGTCTTTTAGATTGTTGATGATTTGATGTTAGATTTACTTTGTTATGACTTAAATTAATCTTATTCTCTTGCTTATGGTGTTGGATATACTTTGTAAAACAAACAAGTTCTTTCGGTATGATCCAGATCCTTTCTCTCCCTCCCTTTAGAAAAAATGGTAAAAGGAAAAGGGTTGAAAGCGTGATCTAGAAATCTGTAGTCAATCCCAGAAAAACCGTCTGCTAAAAAGAATTAAAAGCGCATAAATGCGAAGATATAAAGCAGAAAGAACAAAAAAGAAAAAAAAAAGAAAAAAGAAGTGAGAAAGGGGGGAAAAGGGTCAACTTAAGCGACATTGATCGATACCCCATAGGCAAGAACACACTTCTTTGTATCTAACTGGATTTAGAGAGTTAGTTGATATGATTTGATATTTTGATTGATTGGGATTTAGAGTAGGAAGTATGTTGTTAGTTAGGTGGCGGTAAACGGTCTATTTGCAGTGGTTATCTAGGATTAGTGTCTTTTAGTTTTTATTTATGAACTTAAGGTTGCTGAGATTCTGAGAGTTCCTGTGTGTTCCTTTTCAAACTTCTTCTCCGGATTTGGTTTTTGTTTTACTTGAGGATAAGCAAAGATCTAACTCTTGGGAAGTTGATATCACTCGGGTTTAATGCTTCATAGTGGGTATTTATACTTGCTATTTGGCATTATCCAAGTATTTTGCATGTAGTTTTGGAATATTTTCATGATTTTAGGTATTTGGGACGTTCGGGAGAAAAATGATTGATTTTTGCACAAAATGGATGCACATTGGCATATGCAGATACAGAATCCGACATATAGGTCAAACTTTTACCAATTCTTGAATATGTGCCCGTGGTTGGATTGAGCTGAAATTTTGACACAAGGTATCCACGTGAGTTAGCTTTCATATGGAAGTAGATTGAGGTCAATCCAATGGAGTAATCAAAAGTTATGACGATTTTACTGAAGACTGGTCAAGCTGTCTCGCAGAAGAAGCATGTGCAGGAAGTGTGAAAAGAGATCGATCGATCCCTAAAGAGATCGACCGATCCCTGCACCCGAGAATCACTAAAAATCATCCAAAACAATTATTCCCTCAAGAATCATCAAGATTTTTCCTTATTCGTTTTAGTTTATTTTTCCTTATTTTTAGCATAAAAGCTTTAGGCTTAGGGTTTTTTAGAGACATATCATTTATTTTATTTATCATAACTCTTACAGAGAGATGAATCTCATCCTTATGCTTGGAGAAGATTTCTAAACTCTGTCTTTTATTTATACAATTTGGTTTTTGAATTCTGCAATGTTTACTCTTTCTACGATTTATGTTCTTGCTATCATGTCTACATAACCTATTTGTTACGTTTTAGGGTTTCGCCCAGGGAAACCAAGTCAATTGTTATGGTTTGATAGAATGGATTGGATTTGTTAGGTTCTCAGTCTAGACTTTTCATTTGTGCATGAATTAAATTGGCTATCTAGTTCATTAATTTCAGATTGATAAACACAAAGGGATAGAGATCTGACCTAGTCTAGATGAGTAAGTGCCTTTTCTTGCGGGAGTATTGTCTTAGGATCTTATGAACTTATCGAATCTGAACAGTAATGCATGTTTGAATTATCTAAATACGGCGGGAGTTTGTCTTTAGTAATTCGAACATAGGGTCCTAATACTTCGGAAGGAGATTAGTCTAGCTTTTATCTTTTGAGTTGAGGACTATTTTCAAAGAAAATCTTGCATGTTAACCTTGACTTTTAATCTGAATACCTATGGAATATCCTATTGCCTAGCGCTTTTGTTATTTGCTTTACAATCATTTTTACTTTATCGTCATTTCTATTTCTCAAATCACAATCACTTTTATTCTGTTCCTAGCTTGATTCGATTTTTAACTAAGAGTCGTACGTTCTTGGTCTCTTTGAATTTGATCCCTCATATACTATTGTGTTTGTTGTACACTTGCAGTGAATATATTTGGATTAAACCTGAGTGTATCAGAGAGCCCCTTAACAGAGAGAGAGTCGAACAACATTCTGGAGATCCGATCCGAGTGAATTTACACTCTCGCATTTCCCCTCCCCCCAATCCTGTAATGGAAATTTTCATTACATGATTTCAATCAATGTTGCGTGATTCGTGTCCTCAAATCAAAATTTGAAATTAGGATCTTCTACCAATCACCTCATCTGGGCGAAATTTGGGCTCTTTAATTTCTTTCCTGAATTAAATTTCCACAAGCCTCCTATTTAAGCTCACTCTGAAACTCATTCTTGAGTTTTGTTTCATTCCTCTTTACAAGTTTCAGAAAGCTTTTGGTCTCATTCACTTCCTCCTTAAGAAGACTCAAGGTAACATTACTCTCTTTATTACTCTCTCTATACACTTTTTTCTTCTTACAAAGTTTTGTTCTTCCACAAAAATCAAAGTTTCGTTTTTCCCAACAAGTGTTTAAAAATTCTTAGGAATTTCTCCCCTTTGATCCCTTTTCTAATTTTCTTATTGGTACTTTGATTTTTTATTTTTTTAAAAATTTAAATCTCCCTTATCTTATCCTTCACTCTCCTCTCTTCTCTTCTCCCCCATGGATTCTTCTCCTCTTCACAATGGTCGCGTGCCTCTTTCCCCCGATCTGAATGGCGCGTGCGTGCTGCTTCTCGGGTAGGACTACGTGTTGCCCTCTCCCAAGCTCCTCCACACACCGCTCATATATCCTAGGCTGAGCTAAAGCATTTCTCATGCACGTAGGCTCTCTTCACTCGATCCAAGCTCTCGGGCGAAGCGACTCTCCAAGCTGCAAGGCTCTCCTCCTCATGTCAGCTCTCTTTCGCGCGCTTGCTCCCATCTATCAAGGCGAGGAACTTATCCAACGCTTGGGATCTCCTCTCCCAAGCTGAGTCTCGTGTGGAGTTCATCTCCTCTGTACGCCAACTCTCCTGCGCCAAGTGACTTCGAGGTTGCTTCCCCCAAGCTAGGTTATACATGGTCAGACTCTTCTAAGCCAAGCCCACAACTTTAATCCGCTTCTTCTGCACAGGTTGAGCCTATCTAACCCGAGCCCATTCCATATGCGCCTAGCCAACAAATGGGGCACCTTCGGCTTCTGGCAGTTCGCATTCTCAACTCAACCTAGACTTACCTCGGCGCGGTGCCCCGTCCAGGTCGCATCTCGCCTCCTACCTGACACCTTCCAAGACATAAATTCTGCCCGAGCCAGAGCCCCTTGTCCGATCTGTCTCTCAAACTGCGACGAACCTGCCACCTCACTTTGCACCAATCCGGTTTCAATATTCGGTCATCACCCTCGCTCTAGGTTATCTTCGAGGAGATTATTTACATTAAGGAACAATTATCTTTATCTTAGAGACGCTGAGCTTATCTCTCCATCTCCCTTAGAAATACAGAAATAGTGAGAGATGGTTTTTATTGTGCGTATGAGGTTTTCTTTAGGGAATGCAGAATTTTGTCCCCTTTGCCTAAGATATTTATTTGCTTTATGCATGCCCTTGGACTTGCTCTTCCCCAATTTTGCCCAAACGTTATTGATAGTAAGGTTTTTAAGTGTCAACCCCTATATACTATCATTTTCATTGTAGTAAATAGGTTATCAATCCAAATGGGTGTAATCATTAACCACTCTAGATGAAATTAGAACTATTGATTCAAGCCAAGTAAGAAAAAGGGGTTTTAGTAACAATTCCTAAATGAACAGAACAAACTGAAAGTAAAAGAGAAAATAAGTACTAGCATGCATCAATAAAAAAAAACTAAGGGTAAACAGCAATTGAAATAAAAGCATAAGAGAAAATGGGGGTAAAAAGCAATCAAGAGAAAATCAGTTCCTAGAGATGGGGGTAATTGACTAGTGATCCTCCTTGAACTACCTAGATGCCTAACATACCTGAAACAATGATCTAATCCATAGAAAACAGATTCATAAACAACCAAATTCAATCCCTTGACAAATGGTCTCAAACTAAGCAATATCTAGACCTAACTCCCGTTAACGGAACACTACCTAGAAGGCATGAAGAAACAATTTTCTAAAGTCAATAAACACCCTAAGTATGTAAATCTCTGAAATCATATTGTTCATACATTTCATTAGACACCTTTCAGGTGCGGAAATGTCTAAGACAAAAGGAAAAACATATAGAAAAACCTAAAAAGGGAATCTAAGACAAAGCTAAAAATGGCATAAAGTAAAAGGTGCCCCAAATGGAGGCGTTTTTAGTGCTTATATAGTGGTTTAGGTAAACCCTAAACCATGAAAAGACAAATTGTTAAAAAAATGTAATTTTTTGCTTAATCTGCGATCAATTCGTCTTAGCTCGGACAGGAACATTCTGAATTATCTTTGATCGAGCCAGTTGAAGAATTGGCTCTAAATTATGAACAAGCCGAACGAAGAGTTGGCGCTTGCGTGTGATCAAGCTGCCTTGATTGAGTCGGACACGTTCTGGTCAAGTCAGACACGTTCTTGTCGAGCCGGACACGTTCTGGTCGAGCCGGACACGTTCTGGTCAAGCTCAACATGTTCTGGTTGAGTCAGACACGTTATGGTCGAGCCGGACACATTCTAGCCGAGCTGGGCATGTTCTGGCCGAGCTGGACATGTTCTGGCCGAGCCGGACACGTTCTGGTCGAGCCGGTTATGTTCTGGTTGAGCCGGACACGTTCTGGTCGAGCCGGTTATGTTCTGGTTGAGCTGGACACGTTCTGGTCGAGTTTAGCACTTGAATTGGCCTGGTTCAGATTGAGTTGGTTCTAGTATGTGCATTTCCTTCCCCTTTTCCAAATTTGCAATGATGTTCCGAAGACTCCTTAAATACATGAAATATCTCCAAAATGCACATGTATGCGAATGCTGATGCAGAACTTCATAAAAATGCAAATTTACTAAGAAAGTCCTATGAATGCAACATGTTG
This sequence comes from Iberis pinnata, assembly GCA_900406425.1. Taxonomy (NCBI): domain Eukaryota; kingdom Viridiplantae; phylum Streptophyta; class Magnoliopsida; order Brassicales; family Brassicaceae; genus Iberis; species Iberis pinnata. The sequence continues at coordinate 7,451 of OVBE01004564.1, read as the reverse complement.
ACATCTAAATGACCATAAAATGATGGTAAATGACCTTGGAAAACATGTAAAATACAGAGACATTAACTCCCCCAAACTAAATCATTGCTTGCCCTCAAACAAGTAATTCAGAAGCCTGGAAGAGAAGTTTGAAAATGGGAACTCAGAACCAAAATATGCTGATAAAACAAGGGATATCAATGTCCAGGTTACTAATTCTAGAATGCAGACCGATCTCATCCTACTTAAAATCTTTAGCCATTCTCATCAAAGCTCAATTTCAGACCAGTTCAAACTTACACAATGCATTCAAATCCATCTATCTCTTTAACATTCATTAAGAAAAAAATTCATCTTTGAAGTGATCTTAGCGGTTCACATTTTCCCTTTTTAATCTTTCCCTTAACAATTCTTAGGAGCGGTTTCTTTCTTTATCAACTTCTAGCGGATTTGGGATTTCCTGATTTTAGCACCTATGGTTTCTGATATTTTTCGTTTTTTCACCAGCTTCTTGGGTCTTTGCCTCTTTTTCATGTCATTTCCTTTTTCTGTTTCTGCACAAACCATATTTTTCATATTATTTCCCCCAAATCCTTTACTAGACTATTATGTTTTCTTTTCTTTTTCTTTCCTCCCATAAGAATTCACAACCACTTCCCTTTCTTTTACCAGATTCCCAACATGTTTTCCTCTATTTTAGCCCAACCTCAATACCCAGAATCGAATCCCACCTAGTCCTATTTAGTCCAAAGAGTGTGGACTAAAACTACATGAAATTCCATTTTTGTCAGTTCAAACCTAAGACTTTCTACCAAGTTCATTCCATGAAAAGACCTAACACTCAATAATTGATAAGTGGGTTGAAAGAAGGCAAGTTTCAAGCGTGGAGAGTCTATTTATATTAACAACAGTGGTGAAATGGTAGAAGATAATCAAAATATGTATATGTTACCCATGAGTTCAAATTCAACACATAAGCGTGATAATTAAATGTCAATTTTAGGTTATAATAAGCAGAGATAAACTTCATACCACAACATGCTTCAGAAAAGAAAGGATCATGCAATTTCACATTCCAAGTATGGTGCAGTCTTACTTCAGATTTAATCAGAATGCATTAGACAACTGATAACCAGGACATTGACACTACCTAAGGAAACATCATACTTACAAGGTTGCTATCATCCTAGTTCCATATGCAAATGCGGATGACCAACTTAAATACAATCCTAACAACCTAAATGCAACTTCATGATCACTTTGTTTTTGAAAATAATTTTCGAAACAATTATGGTTTTTCTATGCTTAGATGCAATAATTGAAATAAGAAAACAAGTAAACATGATTGGATACCTCATAAACTCTCCCCCAAACTTAAATTACACAGTCCCTTTTGTAATGAAAATTCGAAGGAGAAATTAGGACCAAAATGCAACAACAAAAAGAAAATATGTTATGGTATATATAATGAAAAGGGTTTGGAGAGGTACTGCATTCAGGTTCAATTGAAGAAAGTGGCTGATCTAGCTCATTTGATCGACCTAGGCTTGATGAGTCCCAGCTCGATGTGAAAATTTTGTTTTAGAACTCGATCAAATCAGAAGTTGGGCTCGATCAAGTTTATCTCTGTGGTTGATCAGAAATCTTCGGGCTCGATGATATAATTTTTGAGCTCGCCTATGACTTCCTCAAGTTGACTCTGCTTTCCTCTTTTTCCATACCAAGTGTCCACAGCATGATAAATGGTACCTAAAACACCCAAAACAAAGCAAGAACTTAAATTTGTTAAAAGTAAAACTAGACACGAATTGAAAATATTCTATGTACAGAGATAAACATGGGACTTCTTCTCAAGTGAGCTTGTTTAAAGTCATAAGCTTGACTTTCTGTTCAAATTCTAGTAACCCTGAGACAGTTCTCCAAGGAGAATTGAGGTTCCTTCACCAGACTTTCTTCCCGGACTCATCCTACCATCATTGTTCGAGTTAACTTGGTTGTTCACTTTTGATCCCTTATCAGGTTCCACAACAAGTGTAACTGTTTCATCTGGTAGAATCTCCTTGATTATGAAGTTCCTAAGGCATTTTGTGTTTACATTCCCTGGATAGTGCTCGAGCATTGGGTTAGCAGAAACACTTGGTCACCACTCTTGAGGTCCATTGTTGGGGTTTGAGGCTCAAAACTGTTTTCATAATAGGTCGTGCCCGAAGTGGGTTTATGAGGTGGGATGTGCTCAAGCTAGTGCTAGAGCTCAGAATTTGCTACTTCTGAAATGGGCAGTTTGCTCTAGTTAGTTGTTATCTTCAGTTTTCTTGTTTCCTTTAACCTTGCAGAAACTCTTGCATTTAACAACCCCAAATGCTTCCTTATGCTCTGAAACCTTGTTTGAGTCCTTCTCCAACTCATCCTCCAATGAATTTCTTCTTGAGTACCCATCTTCATGATTGTCCTCATCCATATCATTAATAGAGAATATATGACCTTGGATTGTGGGTTTTTTTTTTGTTTTGTCCTTGATGTTGAAGATCATCTTTGGACCATTCCCTATGTTCAACCTAATGTTTCCCTTCTTGACATTGATCACAACTCCAATCGTAGCTAAGAATGGTCTTCTCAGGATCAATGGATCTTTTGGTTCTTTGTCCATATTCAAAACCAAAAAGTATGTGGGTATCTCTACACTCCCAATCTTGATGGGCAAGTTCTCCAAAAGTCCATGAGGATTCCTGATGGATATGTTAGCCCAAATTATAGATATATTGGAAGCTTTATACTCATTGAACCCCATCTTCTTGGCAACAGATAGGGGCATTAAGTTGATGGAAGCTCTTAAATCGCATAGGAATTTATTGAAGGTCAATGGTCCTAGTGAACATGGTAGAATGAATGAGACAGGATCTTCTTGCTTCTCCGCTATTAAGGCATTGAATTCATCATTTGGTACCAACACTCCTTGAGCTTCCCCTTCCTTCATGGATTTCTCAAAGATTTTTGGGTATTTCGCCATTATCTCCTTCTTGAACCGTGATGGGAATGACAAATTTGGAATATAAGGTGGTGGAACATAAGGTTTCATTCTCCTTTGAAACATATAGCCTTTCACCAAGAACAGGCTTGACTCTGGCAGCTGACTATGGTTTTATCCATGTCAAAGAATCAGTTTTTCCAGAATCTGCAGTTTTAGCTCCATTTGAGCTAAAATCCCCCCCCTCCAAACTTGAACGACACTGTCCTCAGTGATGTGAGTAGGAAAAGTGTGAGAAGAAAGGTCATGGGTACTCCCAAAGAAGATGGCAATGACATGTGCATACTCCTTTGGGTTATGAATTGATTTTCCTGGAAGTTGGCCATTTGTGGTTGGAGCAGAAACATAAGTGGAAGCAGACGTGCTCTCCAAAGCAGTAACCCTTGAGTTCATAACTTCAATCTTTGCATAGATGGCGTTGAATGAAGAGTCCATCTTGTGGTGGAGTTCACCAAACTTCTTAGATGTTTCCATTGCACTATTTGCTTGACCTTGAAGAAGTTGTTGTAACATTGCTTCAATGTTGGAAGGTTAAGCTTGTTGTAGCAGCTCTGGTTTTGAATGTAACTAATCTCCTCTTGTTGAGCAGTCATCCCACCTTGGATCTGAACTTTCTCTTCTTCACTTATGAAGTGAACTTGATGCTACTGTCCAAAAAGTAGCTTATCCAACTTTTCATTCAAAGCTTTGAGGTCCCTTCTTTTTTTGTCATCAGAGTCATTGCTGTCCTGTTGAGTTATATCATGGTCTTCATTGTAGTTCCCATTGGATTTTGCTAAGTTCTCCACTAGCTCCCAACCGTCATCAACAGCTTGGTTCAGGAAACTCCCATTGCTTGCTGTATCAAGTAACATTCTGATCTTAGGGAGAGCTCCTTTATAGAAAATACTAAGAAGGGATTCCTTGCTGAATCCATGGTGTGGGCATTGCAACGTGTACCCTTTGAACCTCTCCCAGGCTTCACAGAATGTCTCAACATTCTTCTGTGCAAAATCAGAGATGTCATTGCAAATTCTAGCCGTTCTTGAGTTTGAGAAGAACTTGGCAAGAAAATCCTTCTTGCAGTCTTTCCAGGAAGTGATGGAGTTTTGAGGAAGTGATTTCTTTCATTGGCGAGCTTTGTCACCCAAAGAGAAGGGAAATAGACGTAACTTTAATGCGTCTTCACTCACACCATTGATCTTTGTAAGACTGCAAAATATGTCAAACTCGCCAAGATGATCCAAGGGGTCCTCCATTGGCAGTCCGTGAATTTTGTTCCCTCGAACCATGGCAATCAAGCTATGCTTGATTTCGAAGTTGTTGTTGTTCACGGCTGGTGGGAAAATCCCATGGCGTTGAGTGTGAGTATTGGGTGCATCGCTAGCACCGTTGATGCGCGGATTGTTCTGGTTATTGTTGTTGATATTCTCCATTTGCAAATCTAACCTCTGTAGACGAGCGAGTCGTTCATGTTCTCGTCTTTCCCGAGAGTGTTCCCGTTCAAGAGCACGAATTTCATCAGCGAAGGGTAGTACGTCAGTTGGTCCTCTGCTTCTCAAGTTCATACACCTGAAATGCACATATAGGGAAGAAGCAGGAATCAGTAAAGTCAGAGAAAGTGAACTTGATCAAAACAGATTTAAAATCCAGAATGTAACAAAAAACACTCAATTGGCAACGGCGCCAAATTGATAGTAAGATTTTTACGTGTCAATCATATATACTATCATTGTCATTGTAGTAAATAGGTTATCAATCCAAATGGGTGTAATCATAACCATTCTAGAAATAATTGGAATTATTGATTCAAGCCAAGTAAGAAAAAGGGGTTTTACTAACAATTACTAAACAAACACAACAAACTGAAAGTAAAAGAGAAAATAAGTACTAGCATGCATCAATAAAAGAACTAAGGGTAAACAGCAAGTGAAATAAAATCAGAAGAAAAAATGGGGGTAAAAACTAATCAAGGGAAAAGCATATCCTAAGGATGGGGGCAGTTGACTGGTGATCCTCCTTGGACTACCTAGATGCCTAACATACCTCAAACAATGAGCTAATCCCTAGACAGCAGATTCATAAACAACAAAATTCAATCCCTTGACAAATGGTCTCAAACTAAGCAATATCCAAACCTAACTCCCGTTAACGGAGCACTACCTAGCAGGCAATAAGAAACAATCTGCTAAAGTCAATAAACACCCTAAACATCCAATCCCTTGGGCTAGGTATGTAAATCTCTGAAATCATATTGTTCATACATTTCACCATACACCTTTCGGGTGCAGAAATGTCTAATATCATATTTCAATTGATCAGAGAGAAATAAGCATAAAGAGAAATGAAACATAATGGATCTATGGACAATCAAACTTAAGCATCTAGGAGAACCAAGGGTTCAACACCAGTATACCCCATCCTCGGAAACATGGGTCACTACTCATAGCAACTATGAAATAAAAAAAACTCAAAAAATGTAACTTCTAAACAAAACATTAGGATCAAAAGTCAACTCTTATAAACAGTAAGAATAACAAAACAGAAAATCAGAAGATGATGATCAAAAGCTGGAAAATAAAAAATCAGGAGGTGATGATCAAGGATAGTAAGAACATAAACCCAGAAAAACCATGGTGATCAAGTGAAATAAGAACAAAACACAAAATGATGATCAACTCAGAAAACAAGATTAAAAGCATAAAATAGAAGATCATTATGCACCAAATAGTTTTAAATCTAAAACTAAGCATCAATAAGCATAAATCAGAAGCAGAACATGAAGAACATAAGGATATTGGGTTTGATCATCAAGAACATTAAAAAAAACAGAGAGAAAAACCTAAAAAGTGAATCTAAGACAAAGCTAAAAATGGCATAAAATAAAAGTTGCCCCATATGGAGGCGTTTTTAGTGCTTATATAGTGGTTTAGGAAAACCCTAAACCACTAAAAGACAAATGGTTAAATACTGTAATGGTTTTGCTTAATCTGCGATCAAGTCATCTTAGCTCGGACAAGAACGTTCTAGATTAGCTTTGATCGAGCCAATTAAAGACTTGGCTCCAAATTCGGATCTAGCCGGATGAAGACTTGGCGTTTGCGTGTGATCAAGCTTCCTCGATCGTGTCGAACATGTTCTGGTCAAGCCGGACACGTTTTGCTGGAGCCGGACACGTTCTGGTCGAGCCAGACACATTCTGGTCAAGCCGGACATGTTCTGGTCGAGCCGGTTACGTTCTAGTCTAGCCGGAAAAGTTATGGTCGAGCCGGTCACGTTCTGGTTGAGCCGGACATGTTCTGGTCAAGCCCTGGTCAAGTCGAACATGTTCTGGTCGAGTCGAACATGTTCTGGTCGAGCCGGAGACGTTCTGGTCAAGCCGGTCACATTCTGGTCGAGCCAGACATGTTCTGGTCAAGCTGGACACGTTCTTGTCGAGCCAAACACGTTCTAGTCGTGCCAAACATGTTCTGGTCATGTCGGACATGTTTTGGTCGAGCCAAATGTTAGGTTAAGAATTTAAATCCTAAAACTAATACTACAGAGAACAGATCAATGTAGTAAAGTATAAGGTCGAATCCCACAAAGACCAGAAAGTACAAGACTGAGTTAAATCTCGAACCAAGCTAAGACAGAATAAAAAGATTGGTTGTGATCGAAATCAAAATTGTAAATTAAAAGCGGTAGTAAACTATAGAATAAAAGCGTCAGGCATCGGGGAATCCACACGTAGGCAAGTTTAAAAGTCAAATTATCATGCAAGGATTTTCTTTGAAATAGTTCTCAACATGAAAGACAATGATGGAATAATCTCCTCTCAGAGTATTACACCCCTATGCTCAAATTATCAGAAACAAACTCTCGCCGTTTTTGATCATGCATTAATGTTCATATTCAATTGTTCACAAACATTCTGGAAAATACTTTTGCAAGCAAGAACACTTATTCATCTAGACTAGATCCAACTTCTAAACCAAATTTCTTTGCGTTTATTAGTATAATACCAATAAACTAAATGGTTAGTCTAATTCATGCATTAATAAAAAAGTCTAGACTAAGAACCTATCAATTGTTATCCCCTTATGATAAATCTAACAATCAAACATGATTTTCCTGGGAAACCCTAAAACCTAACTAGTGAACTACTTAGACATTGACAAGCAAACATAAATCAATATCTTTAAAGAACACATAGTGAATAATTATAGATTATTAAAAATGGTTGAGAAATTATTCTCCAAATACAAGGTGTTGAATATCCTCTCCCTTAGTAAAACTCTCCAAAATCAAAATAAAGCTTAGTTCTATAAACATAAAACCATAAGGCTTTTATAGTGGAAAAGGTAAAATAATAAAAATATGGAAATTGGGATAAGCTTGATGAAAAAATTGGAAATTTTCTGGTTCTTCACGGGGGAGTTGCTCGATCGATCAAAAGGTTGCCCGATCGAGCACTTTGTAAATTTGC
>OVBE01004563.1:0-23675 GCA_900406425.1 Iberis pinnata | reverse complement strand
AACCATTTTGGAACCGAACCAACGGGTAATTTTGGTTCTTTCGGATACTTTCGGTTCCTTTTTCGGTTCTTACCCGAACTGAACCGAGAACCATGGATCTCTATAATTAGATCCATTCGGATAAATTAATCGGATCCGGAACCGAACCAAACTTGTTTTTTTCGGTTCGGTTCTTCGGTTCCGGTTATTATGCCGAGCCCTAATCTAAACACAAACAACAAGTGGAGTGGAGGAGAGAGAGTACACCTGTTTCATGGGTCCCACACTCTTTCTTCTTCCCACAAAATTTTTATTTTATCTGAATTTAGTAAAAAAAATAAAAATAATTTCCTTTAATTTTGTTTTTCCTCATCTACATAATTGCCTTTAACAATCTCTCACCATTATTAAAACTAATCTCTCTCTCTTTTATTTCTTCTTCCTTACGCGTTTTTGTAAAATGTTGCTCTTTCTCTCTCTTCACCATTGACTCTCTCTCTCTCTGAAATCATCCTTTATTTCTGTGACTGTACACACTTTCAAAGAAGAGAGAGAGGAAAACCAAAAATAAAAGTTTGTGGCTTGAAGCTGAAATCAAATACTATCACACACATCTATCTATCTATATACAATATACACTATTCCTTTTATAATTTTTCTCTTCATTTGTTTTATAAAGTTTGGTTTTTTTATTTTTCCGATTTTTCGCTTAATCTTTGTTTTTATGTACTGGATCTCTAAGAATCAAGCAGCTTTAAGTTGACCCATTTGAATCAATCGATCTAGAGATTGTGTTTGATTCAATATGAATACCGGTGGTCGATTAATCGCCGGTTCTCATAATAGAAACGAGTTTGTTCTTATTAATGCCGATGAGAATGCTAGAGTAAGAATCTCTTTTAATCCTTTCTGGGTTTTGTTTATCGTTTCAAATTAGCTGACTTTTTTGATTTGGGTTTTGTTTGAATTGTGTTTATTGTTTCATATTAGCTGACTTTTTGATTTGGGTTTTGTTTGAATTGTGTTCATTGTTTCACTTTTTGATCTGGGTTTCTCTGTTTCTTTGATAAAGTCATTAGCTTTATTAGTTCTGGATCTGGATTTGACTGATAACAAATCAATTTAAGATTTTGGGGTTTTCTTAGATCCTTCACTTGTGTCGGTGACTTATCTGAATTCTGAATTTCTTCAAGTTAACAGTTTGTTTCTAGTTACAATCTTGAATCTGTTAATTCAAAGACTCTGATTTAGTCTCAGAAGTAGAAATTTAGGTTTTTGAGTTGATTTTAAGTAGTGAATCTGATCAAATTTTAAGTCTTTGTTAAGTGTTACTATGATTTAATGAAATCTCTTTTAAACTTTGTTTGTATTTGTTTAGATAAGATCATATTCTGCATAATGTTTTACCATTGTTTGAATTGATCTCAAAAGTAGAAAGTTATGTTCTTGAATCTGAAGTCTTTGTGTAAGTGTCAATAGNGTAGTGAATCTGAAGTCTATTGTTTAAGTGTCAATAGTATGATCTAATGAAATCTCTTTTTGAACTTTGTTCAGATAAGATCAGTTCAAGAGCTAAGTGGACAAACATGTCAAATCTGTAGAGACGAAATCGAATTAAACGTTGATGGAGAATCATTTGTAGCTTGTAATGAATGTGCATTCCCTGTATGTAGACCTTGCTACGAATACGAAAGACGAGAAGGAAATCAAGCTTGTCCTCAATGCAAAACCCGTTACAAACGACTCAAAGGTTTTTGTTTCGTTTTGTTAAATCTAATTTCGATAAAGTTTCCGAAAATGTCTGATTTTTGAGGCTTGTGTTGTTGTTTATTAGGTAGTCCAAGAGTTGAAAATGATGAAGAAGAAGATGATATTGATGATTTAGACAATGAGTTTGATTATGTTAACAATGGGATTGGATTTGATCAAGTTTCTGAAAATATGTCAATCTCTCGTCGTAATTCGGGTTTCCCACAATCTGATTTGGATTCTGCTCCTCCTGGCTCTCAAATTCCATTGCTAACTTACGGCGACGAGGTTTAAAGTCTCATACTTTATAAACCATCTTCAGTGAATTTCATCTACTAGCTAGCTCTCTTAAATTTCGGCTTATTTACAGGACATTGAGATCTCTTCAGAGAGACATGCTCTTATTGTTCCTCCTTCACTTAATGGCCATGGCAATAAAATTCATCCGGTTTCTCTCACTGACCCGTCTATTGCTGGTAAAATTGCTTCTCGGTTTTTACTATTCGATACAAAAAACCTGCTTCTCTTTGTAGTGTTTTTATGTGGTTTTTTTAATCTAATTGTAGCAAATCCAAGACCTATGGTACCTCAAAAAGATCTTGCGGTTTACGGTTATGGAAGTGTCGCTTGGAAAGATCGAATGGAAGAATGGAAAAGAAAGCAAAATGAGAATTTTCAAGTGGTTAGACATGAAGGAGATCCTGATTTCGAAGAAGGCGATATTCCAATGATGGATGAAGGAAGGCAGCCATTGTCTAGGAAGATACCGATTAAATCGAGCAAGATAAATCCATACCGAATGTTAATTATTCTACGTCTTGTGATTCTTGGTCTCTTCTTTCATTACCGTATTCTTCACCCGGTTAAAGATGCATATGCATTGTGGCTTATATCCGTGATATGCGAGATATGGTTTGCGGTTTCATGGGTTCTTGATCAGTTCCCTAAATGGTACCCAATCGAACGAGAAACATACTTGGACCGACTCTCATTAAGGTAACTTGTATATCATATGAGTTATTATTAAAGCCGGTTTCGAGATTATAATGATTTCGACATTTGGTCTGCAGATATGAGAAAGAAGGGAAACCGTCGGAACTATCTCCGGTAGATGTATTTGTTAGTACAGTGGATCCGTTGAAAGAGCCTCCACTTATTACAGCAAACACTGTTTTGTCTATTCTTGCGGTTGATTATCCGGTTGATAGAGTTGCTTGTTATGTATCTGATGATGGTGCTGCTATGCTTACTTTTGAAGCTCTTTCCGAAACTGCGGAATTCGCAAGGAAATGGGTACCTTTCTGTAAGAAATATTGTATCGAGCCTCGTGCTCCCGAATGGTACTTCTGTCATAAAATGGATTACTTGAAGAACAAAGTCCATCCCGCATTTGTCCGAGAACGTCGAGCCATGAAGGTTAGTAGTTCTTTGCTTTCTTTATAAACTGATTCGGTCTGTGCTTAGTGCTTATTTATGAAGATTATGATTGTGTTTTCAACAGAGAGATTATGAAGAATTCAAAGTAAAGATCAATGCTTTAGTAGCAACGGCACAAAAAGTGCCCGAGGATGGTTGGACTATGCAAGACGGTACTCCTTGGCCCGGTAATAGTGTGCGAGATCATCCCGGCATGATCCAAGTGAGTTGATTTTTGTTTCTATAGAACATGTTTTCATGTCAAAAACCTTACCGGGTTTTTCTTGTAATAGGTTTTCCTTGGAAGTGACGGTGTTCGTGATGTCGAAAACAACGAATTGCCTCGGTTAGTTTATGTCTCTCGTGAGAAGAGACCCGGATTTGATCATCATAAGAAGGCTGGTGCTATGAATTCTCTGGTAAATAATTTTTCTCTGTAAATTCATTTATACACTATTCTTGGCTCTTTGATTAATCTATGAAATTTGTTTGAAGATCCGAGTCTCGGGGGTTCTATCAAATGCGCCGTATCTTCTTAACGTTGATTGTGATCACTACATCAACAATAGCAAAGCTCTTAGAGAAGCAATGTGTTTCATGATGGATCCTCAATCAGGAAAGAAAATCTGTTATGTTCAATTCCCGCAAAGATTCGATGGAATTGATAGACACGATCGATACTCAAATCGTAATGTTGTGTTTTTCGATGTAAGTAGTAGTAACAAAATTGCATATATCTACTTTATCTTGAAAATGTTTAGCTAATGAATCTCTTAAACTACAGATCAATATGAAAGGTTTGGACGGGTTACAAGGACCGATATATGTCGGGACAGGTTGTGTTTTTAGAAGACAAGCACTTTACGGATTTGATGCACCGAAAAAGAAGAAAGCTCCGCGTAAGACATGTAATTGCTGGCCGAAATGGTGTCTTCTTTGTTGCGGTTCAAGAAAGAATCGTAAAGCAAAGACAGCGGCTGCCGATAAGAAGAAGAAGAATAGAGAAGCGTCGAAGCAGATACACGCGCTAGAGAATATCGAAGAAGGCGGCAGCGTCACTAACGGTACACTACTAAAAACTCCCATTCTGTATAACTCCTTAAGTGTCCGATCATGTTTCGCTTAATATTGTTTATTTCTAGGCTCGAATGTAGAACAATCAACTGAGGCGATGCAATTGAAGTTAGAGAAGAAGTTTGGACAATCTCCTGTTTTTGTTGCGTCTGCTCGTATGCAGAACGGTGGGATGGCTAGAAACGCAAGCCCGGCTTGTCTACTTAAAGAAGCTATTCAAGTCATTAGTTGCGGATATGAAGATAAAACCGAATGGGGTAAAGAGGTAACGCAAAATCCCAAGTTCCTTAAAACATTTTCTTGTATTTAGGCAATAGATTATTGATCTTTTATGATGACGATTGACCGGTTTGCGGAAAAAAAAAACAGATTGGGTGGATCTACGGTTCGGTTACAGAGGATATTCTTACGGGTTTCAAGATGCATTCTCATGGTTGGAGATCGGTTTACTGTACACCGAAGAGAGCGGCTTTTAAAGGATCAGCTCCGATTAATCTTTCAGATCGTCTTCATCAAGTTCTTCGATGGGCGCTTGGATCGGTTGAGATTTTCTTGAGTAGACATTGTCCTATTTGGTATGGTTATGGAGGTGGATTGAAATGGCTTGAGAGATTGTCTTACATTAACTCTGTAGTTTACCCATGGACCTCGCTCCCGCTCCTCGTCTACTGTTCTCTTCCCGCAATCTGTCTTCTCACCGGAAAATTTATTGTTCCCGAGGTAAAACAATCATCTTTAAGCTCTCAAATTATGCATCTTTATTCCATTTCGTGTGTGAACTCATCGTACTCAGGGTCGATTTCTCTTCTTGATTTCTCAAAGTATGAATCTTTACTTTATAATTTGTGTTCTAAAACTGCGATGTTAAGTTCGATGTAAGTTTAGTTGCGTTAGGATTAAGTTTCGGGTTTCAGGAGCCGTATAATTTCTTCTTTTTTTTTGTAATGGGATTGGGTTTGAAATTTGTCAATTCCGAAATAACCGAAAACCCGATTTTCTGAACCGAACCGACCCGAATTGCAGCCCTGCTTATTATAATTGTTCTTATCTCGCGGAGAATTCACGACACTTTCCTTTTTTTGCAGATAAGCAACTACGCGAGTATCCTCTTCATGGCGCTTTTTTCGTCGATTGCGGTAACGGGTGTTCTCGAAATGCAATGGGGGAAAGTCGGGATTGACGATTGGTGGAGAAACGAACAGTTTTGGGTAATCGGAGGAGTTTCAGCGCATCTTTTCGCTCTTTTCCAAGGTCTACTCAAAGTTCTTGCTGGTGTAGACACTAACTTCACAGTTACATCAAAAGCAGCAGATGATGGAGAATTCTCAGATCTTTACCTCTTCAAATGGACATCACTTCTCATACCGCCGACCACGCTTCTGATCATAAATGTGATCGGACTTGTAGTCGGAATCGCTGACGCGATAAGCAACGGATATGATTCGTGGGGACCGCTTTTCGGAAGATTGTTCTTTGCTCTTTGGGTTATCATTCATCTTTATCCTTTCCTTAAAGGTTTACTAGGGAAACAAGATCGAATGCCGACGATTATTGTCGTCTGGTCGATCCTTCTCGCGTCTATTCTTACACTACTTTGGGTTCGGGTTAACCCGTTTGTCGCGAAAGGCGGTCCGATTCTTGAGATTTGTGGTTTGGACTGCTTGTAGAATGGAGCTTGATTTCCCACGGAGACCTTTTGTTTATTCTCCTTCAAAGACTTTGTTCATTGTGTTTATTAGAAAAGTGAAAAGGAAAAAAGTGTTTTTTTTTTATATTTTATTTTAAATTTTTGTTATTTTTGCAAGAATGTGTTGTAGATATAGAGATGAAGAAAGTTGTTTGTTGTCTATTTGTTTTGTTCTTTGGTTTTGTGATGGAGAAAAAAATATTTGTTTTAAGTTATTCTTTGATTGAATATTTTGTGATTCTGTTTTTGGATTATTTACAGAAGAAGAGTTTTAATTTGTAGTGTTTTATTATTACTTTGATTTAATCTATTTCTTACTTTGTTAAAATGTGAGTTTCTTTGTAAACTTTTAGAAAGAAAGAAAAATCATTAAGACTATACTATATTTAGTTAAATTTTTATAACTAAAATTTAAAAAATAGAAAAATTTGAATTCATGTTTATTCTTTTTAGCTTAGGTTAAACACATATTAATAGCATCTACAAAAATAATTTATACTGAGTTTAATAAATTTATGGTAAGTGACTATAATAATTCATATAGAATTTTTTTTGACAAAAATGATATTCAAATTAAAGTTAGAAATTCCAAGTCAAATTGTATCAAAACCGGTAGTTAGTTCTTATATTTCTAAAAGGGAAAAATATATATACTTTTTCCGTTTATAAAATATTTGACGTTTTAACTATTATTTTTTGTTTTTAAAAAATGTCGTTTTAGGTTTTCAATACAGAAATTTAGTGAGTTTGATTTTTTCTGACCAATAGAATAATTGCAGTACTTTTTCCTATTGGGTGATTTAAAATACTTAATTTTATTTTATAAAAAACATAAATTTATTGGTTGATTTAAAATACTTGATGACTCATTTAAGTAGGAACAAGATCCTCTTATAAAGAATCACACTACTTCACAAAGAAGTTCACACAAAGAAGTTCACACAAGTTTTTAAACTGAGAGAAATAAATGAAAGCAAGAACCATCAACCTTTGGCAACAACAAATCAAGAGTACCACGACTAAAGGAGAGCCAGAAAGCCAAATATAAAGAGCAACCCTCGAATTGAACTGAAAAGTGAAATAAAAGTGATCGAAACCAAACCAGCTACAATAGCTAACGGATCAAGAGCCACTAAGAACGAAACTAAAGAAGAAGTTGATCCCCAAAACCACAAGTACTAGAACCAAGGAGACTAAGGAGCAACACAACCACTAGTAAACGCCTAAACAGAAGGCAAAAAATGCTAAGCAAAACCAGACACCCAACCCGAACCAAGGGCCAGCCCCCGGACACGCACACCAAACTAGACCAACGAAGAGGATCTCCAACACATACCATCAACAGAGTCGGTCTTGAGATCAAGAATACCAAGTACGAGTATACGGTCCATCTTACTTTCAAAATTTTAGTTAAAAAATCGACCTATTTAAAATTTTTAGTTTAAGTATCGACCCATTATTTTTATTTTAGATTGCAGCATTTAAAATCTTAGGACCAGTCCTGCGATCATACGACTAATAATGCTTCAACTAAATGTATATTTTTTTCTTAGAACCTGTCAGACCGCCGTGCGACCATCCCAGCAAGGTAAGACCCAACCGAGTAACGATTCTCTACGGCACTGGACACATCGTAAGATGGTTGTAGCCATTAATCACACTCTAGTCACACGGTCATAGTTCATCAACCAGGATTAAGGGCCTATTTCTTTAGAAATCAAGAATACAGAAGTACGAGCCTATAGAACAGATCCTTCAAGTAAGGTCATCAACTAAATCTATTTTCTAGCTCAGTTTGTTCTTTGTTTTTTTATAATATTATTTTTTGTTTATACAAAGTAGTTTTAGTATTATTCACTTTATAAGCCTAGGAGTTATTTTGGGCTGGATAAAATAAAAGCCCAGTAATAATTAAGAACTACATAGGTCCAATAAGGCCCCTATATTTCATATCTACAAGCTGCAACAATGAGAATAGCTATCAATTTTTCCAATATTATATTTTCTCTTTTAAAAATATATCTTTTTCATATTATAAAAAAAACTCGTGTATATAATTTATAATAATGTGTACTGTTACTTTGGCTGCTGAAATAAAAACGTTGATCCAAAAAGATTGTATGGATATTATTTAAATAGTACTATAAATAAATATTTATTGATTATGATTGTGATATTTAAGAAGCAAAAAACAGATGTGATATTTAGTTTGACTGTTGACTTTTGGATAATCTTTGAAAAAGTGTAAAAATAGTGGTTGACTTGTCGGTGTTTAGAGTTAGTAAAATGACATATTTTTTTTGGCAAAGTCAGCCATTTTGTGCAACGTGTTAGATTTATGATCTTAGTTTTATGTTTTCTTTGCATGTCGATAAAGAAGAACAAAATGGAGAAGAAGTAGAATTGCAACTACTTGTGTCATATCTATATATCTTTTTATGACAAAAATAAATAGATCTATATATCTTTTTAATTTTGTAGTTCATTTATTTGCCGACCAAAAACAAATGAAGTATGAGTAACATGGAGACTTTGATTTTCAATGCTTCAAATCAGAGCCGATCTTGAGTTCAAGCAGAACAAGTATGAGTTTGCGATCCACTTTTTCATTTAAAATTTTTAGTTAAAAAAACAGACTATTTTCTGAAAAATTATAAAATTTTGGCCTATTTTTTTAGTTATAGATTGCGGTCTTTAAAGTATTTTAAAAAATCAGGACCAGTCTTGCTTCAAATAAGATATGATGATAAGTAAGGTTTGTGGAGCAAATATAATGTACTTTTGAGGTATTTATGATTCATTATGTTTTGTATGGATAATTAAATTTCTGATTAATATTTGATGCGTTGATATTCGGATGTCCGAAAATCCAGATATTTGTTGAAATACGAATATTCGTCGGATATCCGATTCGTTCCGTAGTAAGAGAAAACATAGTAAAAAATAAAAATAAAATCAATTTTTTTTACAATTTAACTAACAAAATGACAAAAAAATATTTTAGTTTTAGTTTTCTAATTAAAAATGTGATTTTTAATCAGGTTTTGTTTATTTTTTAATACAATTTAGGCTTTTTAATCGTTTGAAGGGTTTAACGATGAGTTCGAGTAGTTTTTTTTGGAGGGAGGGGATCAAGTAAAAGATTGTATAAATTCAGGTATAAGATTCAAGAGTTTCAAAGTTTGGTGGGAGAGGGAAGAATAACTTGGGTGCATATAGTTCGAGGTGGGAGAGAGGGGGGGGGAGGGGCGTAGTGAAGTGAAATCAACCCTAAATTTTATAAATAAGAATTTATAGATATTATATGAATAGAATAAAATATATTATATATGTAACTATTTAATTTTATAAATATATATACATATATGTGTAAAACGGAGCAAATATATATTTCCGGCTTATTATTTTTATTATTTATAATTTATTTTGTTTTTAAGAGATACTTAATTTTGATAATTGTTTTGTTTTATGATTTTACGAATATTCTGAATTTTTCAAATCGAATTGAAAAAACAAATTGAATAAGTTGATTTTATGAGACATGTTAAAAGTAAGAATTTGATGACTATAAATGATACAGTTCAATCAATTTATTGCTAATTGGTATTCTTAAAAATTCATAACTTTAACATAATATAAGAGTTAAACACATTAATTAAAATTTTATTTATACAAAAAATGGCTCAAATAATAATTTTGATATTAAATTAGTCTTGTTAATTGATTTTAGGTGGAACTAATATTATATTATCAAATTATTAATTTGATGGATTATTATTTCGAATAATTGAATTCAAAACATGTAAGGAATTGGAAGATTTTAAGTAATATATAAATAAAACAAGTAATTTATTCTATATTATTTTGGTTTAAACTATTTGATTTGATACTCATATCATAAAGGTGCATTTAGTTTTTTTTGTCACTTGTTTTATTTATATATTACATAAAGTCTACTGTCAAGTATGTTAAAAAAAAACCCATTACAAAAAAAAGTATGTTAAAACATTTGATAGATGAACTACCAAAAATCATTTCCAATATTATGTGAGTGAAAATAAATTATAGTAAAAGATTGTAAAGTTATATACATAAACTAACAAATAAGTCTTTACATTTTTAATAAAATAGTATATCCAATAGTCGGATCAAACGGAAAATTAACACCTTTTTTTTTTATAAAATATTAATTTTTATTAATTCAGATATAGGTACAGTACAACTTGTAGCTCAAGATAAAACAACAAATTTACAACAACTCCAAACAGATCCAAAAATGAGCTTAGAAAACCCTAATTTTGGCTCAATACCAAATCAGGCACACGGAAACCCTAATGCAGAGAAAAAACTCATCTTCTGCAGCCGTCTACGACCTAGCTGCAGATCCACTGGCAATGCAACCGGCGACCGGTCAACAGCTTCCGAGGAAGTAGTGATTGCCACAATCGACCACTTCCCACCAAGACTCGAGTTTTGGCATGGAGGAAGAGAACCGGTATGCGTTAAACGCCTCGCCGGAGTCAGAACACGAAGAATAGGTTTCTGAAGACTTTCATAGACAGATTCGCTTACCGTTGGACCCGAGTTAGTAGCGGTTCTCAACAGAGGTGGTCCCCTCACCGCCATATTGACACGCCGCCTCTCTTTCTTTCGGCAAAAGAACTCGGAAAGCCTCTTCGAGGTTCTTCGTTTCTAACCCATGATGTCTTTCATGCGACAGCCCTGCAGTGATTTTGGCTGGAATCTTCCACCGACGTAGCTGCTTCAACCTAGACTGAGGCTAGGTGGATCTGTTTGAAACGGAGAAATATGAAGGTTTGAAGCGGCGTTGCGATCGAAGGAGTATGAGCGAATCCGCCGGCCATGAATTCGTCGATGAACCCGGGGGTCATAGAGAAAGAGACACCGCTCGAACGGAAGGATGGGGCTCGCCGCCTCCTTCAGTCTCCATATGTCTTCACACTAGATCCAATATGAAAGGGAAGAAATGAAAGAGAGGAGAGAGAAAAAATAGGTTTGTTTTGGCTTCGAAACCATAACACCTAAATTCACATACAAAAAATACTATTAATTTTTAAATTCAAAGAAAAGAATTGGATAGTATTCCTTCTATTTTCTCTCAGGCACAAGTATCGAAGAAACCCTAACAGAAGCCTTGGGCGACGACTTTTGCCGGCGTCGTCCCGCCAATCTTTTTCGTTTTTCGTCTTCTTTTTGCTTACCGTCTGATCTTCTTCTGCTCGGATCTTGCTCTTTCCAGGCGAAAGTCGTTTTCTTTTCTGCCCGGAGATCCGTGGACGAACCACCGTGTTCTTCCAAGGCTCGCCGTTGCTCTGAGATGGAATCTTATGCGACGGGTTTATTTTTCTTCTCGGGAACTTATCCCGAAGATTTCATCCTCGTCGTTTATAGCCGCACATTTTGGGTTCCTGTATGGAGGATTCCACCGCTGAATCTGGCATCAGCCAGTTTGGTTAAATCTCCTCCAGTTGTGCTTCACCAAGTCGCAGAGATACCGGTCTTCATTCTCCCACTGGATTCGTTCAGATCTGCTTTTTCCAGGAACCGTGTGCGATTTACCTCAAGCTCTCCACCGCCGGATGAGACTAGCCTCGCCCGATCAATGATAAATCCGGCTTACCGCCGCTGGGCTTTTCAGTGCGAAACCTTCTTGCCACTTTTTATGACTCAGATCAAGTTAGTCATGAGGTTTGTTTTCGCTTCCTCGATGTACTGGTTGCATCAAGGCACTAGTAAACCAAATTTTCAAGTAACATTTGTGTCGGAGGTTTATCCTGCCAGAGATCTTACACTCTATTGTGTCATAGCTCAATTATTGCTAAGGCCTAATCTTTTCTATGACATAGAGTATTTTTCCTCCAACCCTAAGAGCTGTAGAGTTATTTGTCTTTTACTCCTAAAACCTAAGCGGATATATGTGTCCCGAGGCTTGCGGTATCAAGTCTTGTGTCTCATATATGTTGTTAGTGCAGAGGGGGAGAAAGTTAGATCATTATTGATTTCTATAATGAGTGATTGTGATTGCGTTTGTACTTGGAATTGGGTTGATGATGTTGATTTTGAGTATACAAACTCTAGCTTCGGATATCACCTCAACTTATTTTCAATATTCACAATCTAGAGTTCTTGTGTGGAGGCAGTTCCTATGTTGCTAAGGCTTCTCACTGTCAGTCCTTTAGTTGTCTCATGTGTTGAGATATCTATTCAAGTTTCCTCCTGCCAGGACAAGGAGAGATCGTTCCCATCATACTCTTTGAATAAAGAGAGATTTGGGTTGTTGTTCCCGCTTTCATTGAGAGTGAATCTCTATTTGGTTTCTAAAACAAAAGGGACCTCCATTTATCTAACTTGCATGCAGTCTTGTGTATTGGCCTTCTCGGGGTCAGAAGATGCAACGGCAATCACCATGGTGAGAACCGAAAGTTTGGATTGTCTACCAAAGTCGCGATGCAAGGCGACGTTTTATAAGTTAGTCGAGGAAGCAGTTGGCATTGAGTTGACCAAATGTTTAATCACATTAAATTGTTTCATCTTACTCCTAACTTACTATCAAGCTATGTTTATCTTGTTTATCTACTGCTTTAAGAATTTGGGTCACTTGATTGACCGTCTTGCTTGCACATTTGAATTTGTCCAATGTTGCTCTTTTCTTTGTATTCGGTTGAACTTTGAATGAATGAATGNAAAAAAAATAAAATTGGGGAAAAAAAAAAAAAAAAAAAAATTCACATACAAAAATGGTAAGAGATATTGCATTTCATTGCCAAATGATTGTAAATTAGAAATATAATTCTAACATTTCATTTCCACATATTTTCAAAAACATATTTGAATTTATATGTTTTTTTTGGTTAGTTAAAGTAAAACAACATACGCAAGTAGAGGTTTTTGTTAGCCTGTTTCCTACAAATGATTGTGTCATCACGTGTTGTATTTGCGTGGTAGTTATATCATTACTAAATCATTAATCCGTACAATTAAGTAATTAATTAACTAATTTATTACTAATCAAATATACATCATTTTTTCCCATGTTTGGTCGCATATACTTTAGACAGACAACTAGTATCAAGTTGTGATGCCAAATTGCAAATTGTTGAGTATTTTTATTTACAAGTGGCCACAATTTTTAGATTTTATCTTTTAGTAACTCAAATTAAACATAGGTATATATCAAAACTAGCTCCCAAAAAAATGTATGTGCATTAACTAAAGTTAAAGAACTCAACCGAGCCTTCTAGTTCTGGTGTTAAGGGGGTCACAGCTGTGAGTTTCGCCATCTGGATTCGAATCCCGGCTGCCATCAATTAACATGGGATGAATTTCGGTGGCCCTTCTAGATATCTTTGGCGACTGCGGACGCTTTGGACCTAATCCGAGTCCTTTGGGGTTTCGGATACCAAGGTCATAAAAAAAGTTAAAGAACTCTTTGTTTTTTTCTTTTTTTTTAAAGGGTAAAAGTTAATTTTTTTCCTAACAAGATATTGTTCTTTTGTTGTCTCACTCCTAAATACTTGATTTTTTTTTTATCAAATGTTGTTAACTCACTTAACATTTTTTTGTTAAAACGTATAAGTCCGAAATTTTGAGTACTACTTGAAACGAAACCATATAATATGTTTTGATCTTGAATATGAAGATATTACAGGCTTTGACCGAGAATTTTCTGGTTAACAAAAAGAAAAAGGAAAAAGTTATAAATAAAATAAAATGATTCCCACTTTAAATATATATACGATTTAGTTGTCTTTGTGCATAAATTCTATGATATATACTACATACTTTTCTAATAGAATATCTTATTTATTTTATTACAAATCTACAATATTATTGCGCACTCTTGTGACATCAGTTTTAGCTACCTAGTTTGATACTATATTCTCTTTTTTAGGAAAAAGAAAAAAAGATGATGAAAAAGACAAAATCACATAAGCATGAACTTAATTAATATAATAATATGATAATCCACTGTTTTCCATTTTTGCTAATGTTAAAAAATTAGTTTTAAAATTGCAAGTTGAAAGGATATTCTTTAATAATTCTTTATCTTTAATGGCTGTGTTAATGCGAATTTAATTAGAGATTAGGTTAGGAGATAGGTAAACACATGGGGACTAAATATATTTTAATAATATTTGAGTTTCCGTATTTAGATCAATCTCATCTTTGAATTTCTCTAAAACTATTTTACTTTATTAATTTTAGTCACATTTGGAGTTCTTATCATCTAAATGATTATAAATTATGTAGTTAATCACGATTAAAATCAGCATCAAACTTGGAATATTTTTGTAATAAAAAAATGAGAATATTGAAAAAAGAATTGTTTTTCTCCAAATAACGTCTTACATAATCTCTTTTTGAGAACAACAAATTGCCGTACTAATACTAAATACTCTCTCTTATTAATAGATTTTCTAGCCTTTTATTTTATTTTAAAAGTTAGTTTTCTATGTATAATTAATGATAAGTTATATTTCCGCCACTTTTTAAAATATTGTTTTTTAGATTTTTCGCACATATTAAAATAAAATTATGTTTTTCATAAAAGTAACATTAAATATTTTTAATCAACTAATAGAAAAAATACTACAATTATTCTATTGGTTAGAAAGTCAAACTCATTAAATTTCTGCATTGAAAATCTAAAACGACATTCTTTTTGAAACAAAAAATAAGAGTTAAAATGACAATATTTTTAAAACGGAGGGAGCAGAATTTAAGAATGAATAGTTGAAAATTTTAAATTTATTGAATTATTATTGGTCCATTGTTATGGGAAAATGTTTAGTTATAAGAAAATGATACATATATAACCTAATATTAATGTTTTTTTAAATTTGTGTGAATTTTTTTAAAAATCTATTATTTAGAACCAGAGAAGTAATAATTAGTTTTTTAAAAAGTAAATAGTAATTAGTTGATATGGACTTATTTTCTTAAAAAAGCAGGCTAATAAAAATGTGACATCCACAATAATTTATTTTTTGTTGTTGTTGTATTTCTAAAATATTTAATTTTTCAATATGTATATCTTTGGCTACGGAAACAAAATAACTTTTGTCTGTTATCTAAAAGATTAATAAGAAAGTAATAATAATACTAAGAGCAAAATTATAGTTTTGTTATTTTTAAAAGTGTCGCGTGTAAAAAGCTAAATAATAAATAAAAATATCAACTACGTCTACTTGCGAGCACACTTGCTTAAATTGATTCAAAATAAAAAGTCACACGATACTATTTCAAGGTATAAAATAAAACTCACGTTATATATAAAAGATTTTAAAAATATTCTCAACATGTGTTGAGACTAGAACTTACGAGTATCTCTCAACCATTCAAATATTGGGAGCAATGTGGAGCTTCAAATATTGTTTAATATTTCATTTTTAAAAATTTGTAGTATTTGTGAGGTTCCAAACATATTTACAATGTGATTTTAATATAAAATTCGATATATAGTTATATAATATTTTTTATAATTGGTGTTGATGTTTTTGTATTTTTGATCGGTTTTATGTTTATTGTCTTTAGTTTTTTGGTTTCTGAAATTTATATGTTTATTGATTTTATTTTTTTGTAAAATATGTATTTTTGAACTTCATTTGCGTATAATAAATTAATACGCAATGTGAATAGCTTTGGTTATGTTTAGCTTTTTACACCGCCTCCCGCACAAAACTAGTAAAGAAGATATGGGAGGATCCGGTCTTTCATGCGCCGCAACTAATTTTATGAGGGAGAAGTAGGTTTCTGGCGAGTGTAGAGAAAGTCTAGTTGTCGTCGGAGAAAGAGGAATAGTAGCCAGAGACAATGGTCCCTTTCACATAACAACTTCCAGATTCGACATTTCTAGTCTTCCAACAACTAGATCTCGCTCTTCTTAGGTTTATTTAATCTTGGTCGGTTGTCCTCCATAGAGAACGTTTGCATCCAACTTCGTCCGGAGATTGCTTCGCCCCACATCAGCTACACGCCTCTTCGTCGATTCCAGTGAAGTTGGAGCAGAAAAGATGGTGGAAACTTGTATCGGGCTAGAAGAAGGATAAGAGGGAGAATCCGCCGATGTTAGACTCACAAACGAATTCGAGAAATACAATGCACGATTATCGAAACTCGGTTTCTAGAGTTTGTGCTCTTTGATCTTCTTTTCCGATCTATTTTTCTAGGAAAAAATAGAAAAAAAAGAAGAAGTTAAAGAATTTTTTTATATAGTTATCTTGTTTTTTGTTTTTTTGTTTAAAGAAGAGAAATAGAAAAAGAATAATATTTCATGGGTCAAAAGGTCAAAGAAAATTAAACATAAGAATAAGAATGAGACAAAGGTTGAAACAAGTGGAGTGGGCCGTATGTGAGGAACAAATCAGTCACCACCGTCACCGTCCAACCCAAGCCTTTGACGTTGGTTCGGACCATCACCGACTCGTGCGACACATGAGCTTCCTCACCCAACTTGACAAGTATCTTGTTTTAATGACATCCACATTTATGTTTTTACCTAAACTTGACAGTTATCTATGAACGATTTATTTTATTAAGTCAACATAACTTTTTAAAATCAGAAGAATACTTTTTATTAGTTGAATTGTTTTAATTTATTTATTAAAAATAAAATTAGATATATAATTTAAATTTATTAATCTATTCATTTTTAATTAAAACATCTTATATTATAAGATGGAAGTAGTATCATTTAAGAGTTTCGTATAAGAATTACAATTTTTTGTTTTCTATTAAAATAATATTAAATTAACTAAATAAATTAAAAAGATATCATAATTATTCTATTAAGCAAAAAGTTAAATTCATTTAATTTATACATGAAAAACTTAAAACAAAAACAAAAATATAACTCATAAAACAAAACTTATTATAAAATAGTACTATATAGTATTCAGTTAACACCATTTTATTCATATCGACTTAAATCACCAAAACCAAATTCTCTTCCGTTAATTAATAGCTCACAATTTTAAATATGTAGCTTTTTTTATATACTTATTTTATAATATTAGCTTCTAAAATGTGTGTGTTTTTAGTTTCACACGACGAAACAGAGAAAAACCGACTTTGATTTGGCGGCGCTAAATTAAAAGAAATTTACACAAAAGTATATAAATATATAGTTATATATATTCGAACAAAAAATAATATATATATATATATATATATATATGAACTTAAACCTCGTTCTTTGTCTTAAAATAAACATTTTGTAAAATCTCTGTCTTTCTTTCTCTCTCTCTCTCTACAGAGTTTTCTTTCCCTCTAAGAAAAATTCTATTAATTTTATATAAATACCAAAATTCTAAGTTTACAAGTTTTAAAGAATCAAAAAAATATCAGAAATTTTTTCTTTTATGTGTTTATCAAAAGTGGCAAATCAAGAAGATAAAGATTGTAATAAAACCGAGTTTAATACTCGTGATAATGATAATACGTTATCAGAAATCGATCAATGGCTTTACTTTTTCGAAGCAGAAGATTTCCACCGTGATAACGCCGTCACGCCGCCGTCATCTTCATCTTCGTCGTTTATGTCAAGTTATAATAGAGAGATTGAGATGAAAGCAATTGTCTCTGCTTTAACACATGTCGTCGCCGGAAATGTTGATGGTGGTGGAGAAGGGACTTCGAATTCGAATTCTTCTTCTTCTTCTGGTCAGAAAAGGAGAAGAGAGGTTGATAAAGGTAAAGGTAACGGTGGATGCGGCGGAGCTATTAATACTTTGACGGTTGATCAATATTTCTCCGGCGATAATTCTACTTCAAAAGGTAAAATTCTTTTTATTAATTTATTAATTTTGCTTTTTTTTTTTATAAAACAGTTACATTAATGAATTTAAAATTGGATTATGATATACTAAATTATATTTTTATAGAAAATAAAGCAAAATTATAATACAAAAATTATGAATTTAAGTATATATTTTAATACAAAATTAATAAATTATAAACAAATAAAGCAAAATTAATAAATTATACTGTTTGATAAAGCAAAATTAATAAATTATAAACAAATAAAGCAAAATACTTTTTTATAAAAAAATAAAGCAAAATTAATATTATATTATATATATAATATTAAATTGCGGGTCAATACAACATAAATCTATTTGATAAATCTATTTGTTTTAAATATATTTATTTATTGACAACATTAAGGTATGAGTCACATCATATATCTCCCAACACAAATTTAAAAAGTTTGGTATTTTGTTGTCTTCACGCAATGTTTTTTTTTTTTTTTTTTTTTAAACTATTGAAAATCTCAATTTGATACTTTCTCTATTTTTCTAAATTAATGTTTTAAGGAAATTTAAGTTTTGAAGTAAATAATGTTTTATTTTCTTAATATAAAATTAAATACATTTTTGTTTTTTATGATTATTTTGTTTTTAGTAGATTAGCTTGTTATTAATTTTTTAAATTTAAATATAAATCATATATAATATCTATATCCACAAAAAAGCTTATATAATTTTTTGTAATTTGAAAATACAAATTTTAAACCATCATTTATGTGTAAAAACTTTAAACATTGTTTTATCTCAAACTTTCAATAGAGAAATGTACACATTTAAAGGAAAAATAAGAATAACAACAATAATTATTGTAAGGATTATATAAATAACAAAAGTGTAATTGATTATCGTATAACACATATACTTTTTTTTGTTGATAAATATCTTAAGATATATACTTTAGAATCATTATAAAAAGGTTGGGATATTTAATTAAAATGATGATGTTGATATGCCAAAGGAATCTATATATCTCCCTCCATTTGTTGTCTTCCACTTGCTTCTTCTACTTGTTTATTTGCTCTTTCTCATCCATTTGGCCTCATCACTTTCTCATTATCACCTTACACTCTTCAAAATTATAATCTCATTATTCTAAACATTTCAATTTTTAATCTTTTTTAAATGTGAAAAAGTGTTAGTTAACAAGTGTAAATAAACATAAATGAACCAATAATAGTGATATAGTGTTTTTCACTTTAAAAGAATTGTTTAGTTAGTTTAGAATAAAGATCGATTTTTTTTAAATGCAGAATCTCAATTACTTTTTTTTGCCAACCGAAAATGGTGCATTTTAGAACCATTAAAAATTCTGGTGAATAAGCTAGTCGATGATATTATTCTCCATAGAAAGAGACTAAAATTTTGGCTCTTACCTTAAGGATAATATCTCAGGTTGAAAATTCAAAAGAACAAACCAATCTATTTATTGCAAGAGTGAGAAGCCCATAATTCTAGCATAGTATTAGAACGTCTGTTTGATTTGTCGCCAACCCAAAATTGGTTGTGCTTCTTTTTTTAAACCTAATATGAAATTAATGTTTAACGAGTCATTATGTCGAAAAAACGTAGTAAAAATAATATATCCACATTAAAGTTAGGTTTAAGTTGGAAGTTCATTATCGGCCTCTAATTATTTTTACTTAAAAAAGATACATTTTTTTCAACATAGGCTAGTGGTTAATACCATATTTTACTTCATGATCCACTAAAGATCGAACCACAATTTTGATGGAAATGTCTTTTATAAGGATAGCCACTAGGCTATTAACTCTAGAAAAAAAAATACATAAAGAGTAAAATTTTATAATGTTTGTTTGTTTGCAGTTAAAGAAGCTAACATGTCAAGTTCAAAGCCAACATATGAGTACACAACCACAACAAATTCAACTACTACTACTACGAAAACGTCGTCGTCTCAAGGAGACCAACCTAGAAGAAGATATAGAGGAGTGAGACAAAGACCATGGGGTAAATGGGCAGCTGAGATTCGAGATCCATTCAAAGCAGCTAGAGTTTGGCTTGGTACATTTGATAATGCTGAATCAGCAGCTAAAGCTTATGATGAAGCTGCTCTACGTTTTAGAGGCAACAAAGCTAAACTCAACTTCCCTGAAAATGTTAAGCTTATTACAACAACACAACAACAACATGATCAGTCTCAAACAAATGTTCTTCATAGACCAAACTCAAGTTCTTCAAGTACTCTTTTGCCTATAAGACCTGCTTTGGATCAAACTTTTCAATCTCAACCTTATAACTTGAGTTACTCTGAGATGGCTAGTCAACAACAACAACATCAAGAATATTCTATGGATTTATATGATCAAATGTTGGGTTTTGGTCATATTGGAGGTTCGATATCTTCGGCGTTAGATCAGTCTCGTCCTTTGGATTTTCCGGTGGTGGAGACTCAGCCACCACCTGAACAAGCTTGTGAAACTAGTTATCTAGAAGATCTACTATGGTCACTAGATAAGACAAGTAATAATAATAG
Organism: Iberis pinnata; assembly: GCA_900406425.1. NCBI lineage: Eukaryota > Viridiplantae > Streptophyta > Magnoliopsida > Brassicales > Brassicaceae > Iberis > Iberis pinnata. Next base: position 3,448 of record OVBE01004563.1, on the reverse strand, counting down.
TTCATCTTCTTGATGGAACTTAGTTTATTTATTTTTGTTTTTATTATATATATAGTTAATAAAAAATGATTTATTATTATAGTTTTGTAGATTTCTATTGCTTTCTTCCTATTTTCTATTTTTGTTTTCTTTTTTTTACTAGGTTTTTTTTAATTTTTATTTTTTAAATTTATCATATGTTGTATAATAATTCGTTGTAAAACAAATTAATAGAGAACCAACAGAAAAAAGAAATTTGAGAAAAAAACCAAGATATTGTTTTTATGATCTTAAATGTTTCATAAAAATTGATTTTTTTAATGATATCTCTAGTGGTTATAAACATGTCCGACACTGATGATAAACTGGAGAAACAAGAGTTTTATATGCATAATTTATATAAATTTTAGAGACATCAAAATCAGCATATGTAATACAATTAGTAAAACATGTCTTTATGAAAAATTTTTGAGACGATTTTGATTCCCATTTTATTATCAAACTTCTTCGATTTAAATTTAGAATCGGATCGAACTTTGATAAAATTGTTCAATATGATATTAACATAAACTATATATATATATACTCTAATTTTATAATTGTTAAATTACAAAATTGCCAAATTATATATAACAATTTTAGTTCAAGTGGCAATGACTCTTGTGTTATCTATGACATTTGTAAAATTTAAGCTCTTATAGAAAAAAATGCTAAATTACATAATCTATTAGGTGATATTAATTATCAACTATTCCGGTTAAGTAATTTCCGGTTTGGTTTCGGTTTGCGTAAAGAGTACTGAACCAGTCTCATCTTCAACCTTTTAACAAACAATGTATGCAGAAAAAGGGAAAATCGATTCGTTTGTTCTTCCGCTTACTAATTTCTCGATCTAGATTCACTCTACTCTCTATATCTTCATTTGAATTCTCAAACGACTCTCGATTAAAAAATTGTGTTCCATTTCTATGCAAGGAGATCTACTTGATTGATTTTGCGGTGAAGAGATCTGTCTAAAGAAGTTTTGATTCTGTATGATTGATCTGAAAATCATTGATTGCAATCATAGATCCGATGATTCTGTAGAAATTTCTCGCACTCAGAAGGTGTTATTGATTCGTTTAGAATCATCAAAGTCTTAAATCGTTCAAAGGTTGTTTATGAGTGTTTCTGAAAGCTGATTTTTTTAGGGTTTGGTTTTGATTTTGGAAGTATAGAGACTTAATTTGGTGATTTGTTTTTGTTTTAGTGTATAGCTAAAGAAAAATGAAGTTTTGGAGGGAACGAGAAAGAGAGAGTAAAGATCAGATCTTAGCTCCATTATGTGGACAAGTTCGAGTATTGGTTGTTGGTGATTCAGGTAGTTAACAAAGTTTAGGTTTATAAATAACCAAACCAAATTAGTTGTTTTAGGATTCTAAATGTTACTATGCTTCTGTAGATCATTTATGAGTGAGGAAGATGAATCATGTGCATTGAATTGGACTAGTTGCTTAGGTTAGAACATGTGGATCTTTGAGCTGAGAGTGTAGTATCTTAAGTCATTAGTGTTGTTTCTTAGAGTCTGTTGCTTATTGTGTTTGTATTTTCTCTATGAATCTCATAACAAAAATGTCAAATCTTTAACCCAAAACTGTGAAAACTATTCATAATCTGCATCATGTAGTTAATTGAATATCAAATCTTTTTGTTAGATTAGTGCATATGGATCATTTGAGATTGAGGAAGATGAATCATCTGCATTGAATTGGACTAGTTGCTTAGGTTAGAACATGAGGTTCATTGAGCTGAGAGTCTAGTAGTATCTTAATTGATTAGTGTTGTTCCTTAGAGTCTGTTGCTTATTGTGTTTATGTTTTTCTCATGAGCCTAAATGTGTGTATCATTGAGTTATTCTTCATCTTAGAATCTCGAATTCTTTTTTGTCAGGTGTTGGAAAAACATCACTAGTACATCTTATTAATAAAGGTTCTTCTATAGTTCGTCCATCTCAAACAATTGGATGTCAAGTTGCTGTCAAGGTATTAACTTTAAATTGTTTCGAATATTTCTCAAATTGTGGTTTAAACCTCTTTCAATTTTTTCAAATGTGTAGCATATGACTTACGGGAGTCCATCTAGTTCTTCGAGTAGCATTCAAGGTGACTCAGAAAGAGATTTCTTTGTTGAACTTTGGGATGTATCAGGTCATGAAAGATACAAAGATTGTCGCTCGTTGTTCTACTCACAAATCAATGGTCTTTTCTCAACTTTTGTCTCCCTTTTCTTCTCTGAAACAATGTCATTAAAAGAGGATTTTACATTACACGCAGGTGTTATATTTGTTCATGATCTATCGCAAAGAAGAACGAAAACAAGCTTACAGAAATGGGCGTCTGAAGTAGCAGCGACTGGAACATTTACAGCTCCACTTCCTTCAGGAGGTCCTGGCGGTCTTCCGGTTCCGTATATTGTTGTTGGTAACAAAGCAGACATTGCTGCAAAAGAAGGAACTAAAGGAAGTAGTGGAAACCTTGTCGATGCAGCTCGACATTGGGTTGAGAAACAAGGTTTGCTTTCATCAAGTGAGGAACTTCCTCTCTTTGAAAGCTTTCCTGGTAATGGTGGTCTTATAGCAGTAAGTAACTAACCATGTTAGAGATTAGTTAGTTAAGTTTTTGTTTAGTGTTTTGGTTTTAAGTTTATATGATCTTGTTTCGTGTTTTTGCGCAGGCTGCTAAAGAAACTAGATATGATAAGGAAGCTTTGAACAAGTTTTTTCGGATGGTTAATGTCATTAACACCTTTTCTTTGGCTTGTTTGATCTCTGAGTATACTTATGTTTAAAACCATTGTGTATATGTACAGTTGATAAGAAGAAGATACTTCTCAGATGAAGTACCATCAGCTTCACCATGGTCTGTTTCCACGGTTCCTACTTCAACATCTCAACGGTTAGATGAAATTACAAGTGATGATGATCAATTTTACAAGCGAACAAGGTAATAACAAAGTAAAAGACATGGGCGTTTGGGTATTTGGTTTAACTCGGTTTGATTCTTACGGGTTTTAGGTAGTTTGGATATAAGAATTTACGATCCATTTAGATACTTTTAAAGTTCGGTTCGGGTTGAGTTTGGGTTTTGGGTAGGATTAAGGAATTTATGATATATTCAAATACTTTTAAAGTTCGGTTTGGGTTTGGTTCGGTTCTAGTTATTCGAGTAATAGATTTTGATATCCATTCGATTAATTTCTTTCATTTGGTTTGGCTACCACTTGAAAATTTCGATTTCTATTTCAAATTTGACCAATAATCCATAATAAAAATAAAATTTGTTTTAACTAATATCATGAAAAGTGAATGTACATATTTATATATTTAACAAAAATATTATTTATCCTCGGCAAATTTCTATTTCGGGTAGTTCGCTTCGGGTTCAGTTATAAAAATGAAAATGAAAATTTGTTTTTAACTAACATTATGTAA
>OVBE01004562.1:0-23677 GCA_900406425.1 Iberis pinnata | reverse complement strand
CGAAATATATATACAAAAACGAAAAAAAAATTCCACGTCAAAATACGGGTTTCCACAATGGACGTATAATGAATGGTCAACGACGCTTGAGAAATGGGAAGAATATCCTTCTGAGGATTATCTCAACTCTGTTCTGGCGTGGGTTACAATCCGTAATATCCCTGTCAATTACTACGAGGAGGAATCTATTACTTCTTTTTGAGATTTCTTGGGGGAAGTGAAGAAGGTAGCTTTCGATCCAAATCAGTCTCAAGTCAATGATTATGTCAGAGTCAAAATTAAATTTTCCCCTTAGAAGATCTATAGTTATTCAACTCATATCAGGGGGAAAAGTTGCTATCTTCTTTGACTTTGAAAGAGTTCAAAAACTCTGTTATAATTTCCAGAGGCTCACTCACTTGAAAGATTGTTGCCCTCTTCTTCAAAATGGGAACCATGCTTCTAATTCTCAAGCTCAAGCTCATTCTCTCATAAGAGTTGACACGTAGAAGATTATCCAGCACTTACAAGAAGATGATCCTTTACATGGGGTTCTTCAAGAAAACTAGATTATGGTGGATCCACTGACAGGTAAGCCAAGAATAGCAAAAGAATTTCTAGACCACATGAGACAATACTTGGTGGCTGCAGAAGGATCAAAGAGAAGAGTGAGAGAAGAGAGGATAAAGGTTACGTTAGCTGACTTAGAGAACAACCCAATGTCTCAAAAAACTATGCTGAGACTTGAAACTTCCCTCAATGACTCATGTTGTTAATAAAGGGAAAGGAATAGTATTTGGTTACTCAGATGCAGCTGACCAAAATGTTACAGAACATCCCTAAGACTTAAGAGAAAAGTTGATGAGTGCTTTAATGAGAGCTACACATAACTATATTGGGCTTCCTTATGGAGATCAGCCTAGTCCCCTGCATCAACCTACAGATCTAAGAGAGAAATTGATGGATGTTGCAATCAGAGCTTCAAATAACCCTTCCTCTGTATCTTCTTGGCCAAGATCAACTCAAGCAGAAGGTGGTTCTCACTCAGGGAGTCAAAAGCAAGCTAAATCTATGAGGCCTACGGTTATGAGTCCAAGCAACTCAGCTGCAGGCTGTACCGGGCCAGGAATAACTTCACCAAAACCAAGAAGAAAGCCTTTCAAGGCAAAGAGGGAAAATCATAAGGCTATGCAATCTAAATCATTAAACCTTCAGAACATTCCTTAAGTTCCCAAAGCACAATCAAACAAGAGAAAGCAAAATTGGCCTAATGCAGGCTCTTCTAAACCTTATAAGTTGGCATATAAAGAGGTGGTCTCTAAAAGGGGATCACCTCAAGAATTATGAGTATCTTAATCTGGAATTTTCAAGGCCTAGGGAAGGCAAATGACTTGCCAACTCCAAGGTTAAGGGAACTACAAAGAAAATGGTATCCAAATATCCTATGTTTCATGGGGACAAAGAATAAAGAAGATGTTTTGGTTAGCCTTCAGAAAAGTCTCGGGTATGATAAGATATATGTAGTTCATCCTCTAGGACTAAGTGGTGCTCTATCCTTTTTGGAAAAGTAAAGTGTAGTTGAATATTGTATTTACGGATAAAGACTTATTAGATTGTGAAATAGTAATGGGTGATAAGTATTTATGTATTTCCTTTATTTATGGAGATCCCTCAAGAAAATTTACTGATCTTTTATGGGAGAAAATTCAGAGGATAGAAGTAACAAAATATCTCTTTGGTGTATCCTCGGTGACTTTAGTGACTTACTACATGGGGATGAAAAGATTGGGGCCCTTTTTAGATCATCAGAGCTCTGTCAAGGCTTCATTAATATGATAAAGGGCTGCAGAATGACATAACTCCCTTCTCACGGGAATTTCTTCTCCTAGGGTGGAAGAAAAAGTGGGCAATGGATACAATGCAGACTGGACAGATGCTTTATTAATACAAGTTGGCTAAATGTCTTCCCTGACTCAAAGCAAGTCTTTCTTGAAAAAAGAGGATCAGATCATAGACCTGTGTTAATGCTCTTAGCCGCTGAAAGTGAGAGTTTCAAAGGACAGTTCAAATTCGATAAAAGATTTCATTCTAAACCTGAAGTCAAGGAGATAATCAAGGCTATTTGGGAAGAAGGTTATGCAGGGAGACAAAGGACTTCTTTAGATTGTATTAGAATATGCAGAAGACGTTTAAGCAGGTGGAAAAAAAGCAATCACTTTAATGCAAATGATAAAATCCATTCACTACAACAGGAGCTGATAAGAGAACAATCAAGCTCAAACCATGTGTATTGGCGTACCTTAGAACTAAAAACAGCCTTCATCAAAGCTTACAAAGAAGAAGAAATTCATTGGCAACAGAAGAGTAGAGCCAAATGGCTAAGATAAGGTGATGGTAATTCTAAATACATTCACTCGGTTGTTAAAGCTAATAGGTCAAAGAATTACTTGGAATTGCTTGTGGACAAAGATGGATNTTGGCAACAGAAGAGTAGAGCCAAATGGCTAAGATAAGGTGATGGTAATTCTAAATACTTTCACTCGGTTGTTAAAGCTAATAGGTCAAAGAATTACTTGGAATTGCTTGTGGACAAAGATGGAGATGAAAAGAGAGGAGATGGTTCCAAAGGAGAAGTGGCAATCGATTACTTTCAATCCCTTTTCTCTTCATAAAATCCTGTAGGGACAGATGAAATCTTCTCCAGTTTCACTCCAAGGTTATCAGACTCAATGAAGAATAGGTTGTTACAGAGAGTTACTGTAAAAGAAATTAGGGAAGAAGTGACTTTCTCCATTAATTCATCAAATTGCCCCTGGCCCTGATGGGATTACTGCAGCTTTCTTTTAACAACACTGGGAGATAGTAGGTAACTCTCTTACTAAAGAAATACAAGGCTTCTTCATAAGTGGTGTTTTCCCTCAAGAATGGAACCTGACTCATTTGTGTTTCATCCCCAAAGTTAATAATCCAAAAAGAATGGTTGATTTAAGACCAATAATCCTCTGCTCTGTGCTGTATAAGATAGTATCAAAAGTCTTGGTCAAAAGAATGTAACTTTTACTCCCTCATCTTATTTCTCTTAACCAATCTACTTTTGTAGCTGAGAGACTTATAACATATAATATCATAATTTCTCATGAAGTTGTTCACACCTTGAAGACTCATCCTGAGATATCATCAGAATTCTTGGCTATTAAATCTGACATGTCTAAGGCCTATGACAGAGTGGAGTGGTCATATATCAAGAAAATGTCATCTGCTTTTGGCTTCCCTAATTATTTCATCAATCTGGTGATGCTCTATGTGGAGACTGTCAGGTTTTTCTGTTTTGATAAATAATCAATCCTATGGTTATATAGTCCTTCAAGTTTGAGGCAGAGATACTCTCTCTCCCCTTTCCTCTTTGTGTTGTGTTCAGAAGGTTTGACTGGGCTGCTTAATAAAGCTGCTCTAGCTGGAGAAATCACACGATTGAGTTTTGATGAAAATGGTCCTCAAGTCCATCATCTTATGTTTGTAGATGATACGCTATTCATATGTAAAACAGTTTTGGATCAGTGTTAGAAGATACAACAAATAATTCAGCTATACTCATCAGCTTCAGGTCAGTTGATTAATAAAGAAAAATCATCTATAATATCTGGGGATTCAGTCCCAAACGAGATTAAAAATACTATCAAAGGAGTATTGGGTATTACTAAAGAAGGGGGAGTAAGCTCTTACTTGGGACTTCCTGAAGCAATGCCAGGCTCAAAGATTTAACTCTTAGATTACATAAGAGCTAATTTTAAAAAGAGGATGTCTAGTTGGTTTTTAAAGATGTTATCCTTATGAGGCAAAGAAGTTTTTATTAAGTCAGTAGCTCTATTTATGCCAGTGAATGTAATGACGGTCTTCAAACTTCCTAAATCAACTTGCAAGAGCTTGACTACTCTGATCAGAGAGTTCTGGTGGAATTCAAAAGAAGAAAAAAGAAAGATGCACTAGATAACTTGGGAGAAGGTGTGCCTGCCTAAGGCTATTGGGGGAATCGGTCTGAGAGACCAAGAATGCTTTAACCAAGCCTTATTGGGAAAACAAGCCTGGAGAGTTCTACACCATGAAAACAATCTCTGCAACCAGCTTCTTAAAAGCAGATACTTCCCAAATTCAAACTTCTTAAAGGCGCACCTAGGAGCAAGGCCCTCATACATTTGGAGAAGTATTTTGTTTGGTAGACAACTTTTGAGCAAAGGGCTAACCAAAAGAATTGGCAATGGAGATGATACTTTTGTCTGGACAGATAATTTGTTAGGATCTTAAGGTAGAAGAACTCCTCTCATTAAGCAACCAATCATCAATATTGATATTAAAGTTAGTGATTTGATAGATAAGAGGTCTAAACATTGGAAACATGAGCTAATTGATCACTTATTCTATCCAGAAGATGCAAGTGTAATCTTGTCTCTCCATCCTCTAACTAACATAAAGGATTTTTGGATTTGGAGTAAGACAAATTCAGGGGTTTTCTCGATTAAATCAGCCTATGAACTGGTTTTCCAAGATAAATTTGCAGATTTGATCAGGTTGGAAACAACTCAGCCAGCTTTGTTTCATTTGAAAACACAGATTTCGAACATCAAGACGGTTCCTAAGATCAAATTATTGTTGTGGAGAGCTTTGAATGAGGCGATACCAACTGCTCTTAATTTGACTCAGAGAGGAATTACGAGGGACTCTCAATGTCAAGCATGTGGATTAGATCCAGAAACAAGCAACCATATTATGTTCTCATGCCCTTTAGCAAGGCTTATGTGGGCTCTATCAAACTGCCCTTGACCTCATCAAGACTTTCACCCTACTTCAATTTATGAAAACATGGCGTATGTTTTTCAGATTATGTAGAAAGGATCATACACTGTTAACATTGCTAAAGGTGTTCCATGGCTATTATGGGGACTATGGAAAGCAATGAACAAATTAACCATTGAAGGCTTAACATTTGACCCGGAGATATATGTTAAAAAGTGGCAAAGTGATGCAGAAGCGTGGAGTCTGGCACAAAAAGACCAGGAACCTGATTTTGGAAACAAAGATATAGTTGCATATGAGGATGATACTAAATGGTTGCCACCTAAACCTCCTTGGTATAAATGCAACATCGGTGTAGCTTGGTCTAAAGATTTGCATTTGGCTTGTGGCTCTTTCATTATAAGAGCAGACAAAGGTAAAGTATTGATGCATGTTTTTTGTGCGAATTGGATCATTACAGGAAGCTCAATTTCAAGTATGTCTCTGGGCTGTTAATTATGTTAAGGACTTGAAGCTAAACAAAATGAAGTTTACTGTAGAAACTGAGACATTGGTTAAAACTATCATGCATCCCAATCAATGGCCGGCTTTATCACATTTCTCGTCCCCTATCTTGGATGTGTTAGCGCACATTGGTGATTGGTTTTTCAGTTTAGATGTTAGATTTAAATGTAGTGAGAGATGGTAGATTATCCTCTTATTTGGCTATTGGTGGCCCTTGTTGGCTTCAAAATTTACTTTTGGCGGAAATAAATGCTCCTTAAAATTCTTTGTTTTGCGTTTTTTGAACTTTTAAGAGGATTAGCCTCTTGGCTCCCTGTTTTTATAATAGTTTTGTATAAAATACACAAAACATCTTATATTTGTATCTAGATATTAGAAGAGAAGAAAAAATTGTAAAAAAGATTAACTTCCCAATAGTCATATACTATATTACTATCCACACAAAATTTAGAAGTGGTAATTTAGGGAGCCTAGTNTTATAATAGTTTTGTATAAAATACACAAAACATCTTATATTTGTATCTAGATATTAGAAGAGAAAAAAAAATTGTAAAAAAGATTAACTTCCCAATAGTCATATACTATATTACTATCCACCCAAAATTTAGAAGTGGTAATTTAGGGAGCCTAGTTTTTTTTTTTTTTTTAATGTTGCAAGGAATTAGAGGGTATATATGACGTCATAAATAGAATCAAAGGAAGGGACTTTGACCTTTCCCTGACCAAAAACCCAGACAACTCCTTTCTGCCTCTTTCTCTTTCTCTTTCTCTTTCTCTTTCTCTGCTAAACCCACACTCTTTCCTCTTCTCTCTCTCTTTCTTTCTTCTACTTTTCCGAAGCCAAAAGGTCTCTCTCTCGCTCTCTCTCAGCCATGGAAGAAAAAACTCAGAGTCATCATCATCATCACACTACCAAACACATCTCCAATCCTCATCACCATGTTCATACCAATCCTCCTCCTTTTTTCTTGCAGCCTTCTTCTCACCAACATCTCAATCTCCATTCTAACTACTATTACTACTGTTGCTTCTACTCTCAATTTCACAACTCTCTTCCTCCTCCTCCTCCTTTACTTCCTCTTCCTCCTCCTAACCAAAGATTCTTCGACTCTATGACCCGTTTCCACAAATCTCTCCCTCTTTCTCCAGGTCACTAATCTCTCAAAAACATCTTCTTTTTTATTGTTCTGGGTTACTGATTTCCTCTTTTTCTTAACGTGTGTCCAGATTCTATCTTTGTTTTGATTATTATATTAGCGAGTTTTTCAANTTTTTTTTTTTTTTTGTGATTTCCCACACACACTCTATTTTAGTGTAAGTAAGTGCCTATATGGTCCTCCTCCTCTGTATTAGCATTATCATTTTTCTTAAATGTTCTCTGTCTTTAATATGTTAATGTCTGAAAATATACTCTCTGTCTGCTTTATTACTCTCTTTTGGTACTGATTTAGTTGCCATCTTTTTGTGTTTCTATAAAAAAATTAAAGTCTTTTTGACTTTGACTTACCCATTTTGCTTCTTCACCATATCTGTATCAACAGTTGTGAAGAGTAGTACTCAGAAGAAGAAGAAGAAGAAGAAGCAAGTTTCTGACCATAAAGCCAATGGGTCCACCACAACTACAGAAGCAACAGCATTAGTGGTTGCTAAAAGACCAGACTTTGGTGGTCAAAAAGGCTCAGTCATTTATCTCCTCGCCAATCATTTTCTTGTCAAGTTTGATCCTTTACAGAAGATTTACCATTACAACGTTGAGATCTCTCCAGAACCTTCAAAGGAAACTGCTCGGATGATCAAACAGAAGCTTGTAGAGACTGACCGGAGTAGTTTCTCTGGTGTTGTTCCTTCTTTTGACGGTAGGAGAAACATTTACAGCCCTCTTGAGTTTCAGGATGATAGGCTTGAGTTCTTTGTTAATCTCCCTATCCCATCTTCCAAGACTATGATGAATTACAGTGACTTGCGAGAGAAGAAACCTCAGAAGAAGATTGATAAACTGTTTAGGGTTACAATGAGGCTTGTGTCAAAGTTTGATGGGAAGGGACAAAGAAAGGAAGGAGAAGATTGGGCTCCTTTGCCTCAAGAATACATTCATGCTCTTGATGTTATCTTGAGAGAGAATCCAATGGAGAAGTGTACATCAATAGGAAGGTCATTTTACTCGAATTCTATGGGTGGATCTAGAGAAATTGGAGGAGGAGCTGTTGGACTCAGAGGTTTTTTCCAGAGTCTTAGACAAACTCAGCAAGGTTTAGCACTTAACATGGATCTCTCAGTAACAGCATTTCATGAAAGTATTGGAGTAATAGCTTACTTGCAGAAGCGGCTTGAGTTTCTCAAGGACCTTTCTAGGACCAAAAGTAGAGAATTGAGTCTAGAGGAAAAGAGAGAAGTGGAGAAAGCACTTAAGAACATAAGAGTCTTTGTTTGCCATAGAGAAACAGTGCAAAGATATCGAGTTTACGGGTTAACAGAGGAAGTTACTGAGAATCTATGGTTTCTAGATAGAGATGGGACACATTTAAAGGTTATGAGCTACTTTAAAGATCATTACAGTTATGAAATTCAGTTCAAGAACTTGCCTTGTCTGCAGATAAGTAGGACTAGACCTTGTTACCTTCCTATGGAATTATGTATGATCTGTGAAGGTCAAAAGTTTCTTGGGAAACTTTCAGATGATCAAGCTGCTAAGATCATGAAAATGGGATGCCAAAAGCCAAATGAAAGGAAAGCTATTATTGATAAAGTTATGGCAGGACCAGTGGGTCCATCGAGCGGAAATCAAACAAGAGAATTCAACTTAGAGGTTTCAAAAGAAATGACATTGTTGAAAGGAAGAATACTTCAGCCTCCAAAGCTTAAACTTGACCGGCCAAGAAACCTTCAAGCTTCTAAAAGAACACGAATCGAGAGATGGGCTTTGATGAGTATTGGAGGTAGCCAAGCTCAGAAATCTACCATACCCAAGTTCATAAACGAGCTTACTCAAAAGTGTGAGCATCTGGGTGTCTTCTTAAGCAAGAATACAATAAGTAGTACTTTCTTTGAATCATCACACATACTCAACAACATTTCTCTTCTTGAATCGAAACTAAAGGAGATTGCATCTAACAATCTACAGCTGATTATCTGTGTTATGGAGAAAAAACATAAAGGGTATGGAGATCTAAAGCGGATAGCAGAGACAAGAATTGGCTTAGTAACTCAATGCTGTTTATACCCTAACATCACTAAGCTCAATTCTCAATTCGTTTCAAACTTAGCTCTCAAGATAAACGCTAAGATCGGTGGATCGATAAGTGAGCTCTACAGCTCGATACCTTCTCATATCCCAAGATTGCTTAGACTTGATGAGCCAGTGATCTTCATGGGAGCTGATGTTACACATCCTCATCCGTTTGATGATTGTAGCCCTTCAGTAGCGGCTGTGGTTGGGAGTATGAACTGGCCAGAAGCTAACCGATATGTCTCAAGAATGAGATCTCAAACTCATAGACAAGAGATTATTCAAGATCTTGACTTGATGGTCAAGGAGCTTCTTGACGATTTCTACAAAGCGGTAAAAAAACTTCCTAATCGGATCATATTCTTCAGAGACGGTGTGAGTGAAACTCAGTTCAAGAAAGTCCTCAAAGAAGAGCTTCAATACATCAAAACCGCTTGTTCAAAGTTCCACGGTTACAATCCGAGCATAACGTTCGTTGTGGTCCAGAAGAGACATCACACGAGGCTGTTCCGGTGTGATACTGACCATGAGAACATTCCTCCTGGGACAGTGGTTGATACAGTGATAACTCATCCAAAAGAGTTTGATTTCTTTTTGTGTAGCCATTTAGGAGTAAAGGGAACGAGCAGACCAACGCATTATCACATTTTGTGGGATGAGAATGAGTTTACTTCAGACGAGTTGCAGAGACTTGTGTATAATTTGTGCTATACTTTCGTGAGATGCACCAAACCTGTCTCGATAGTGCCACCTGCTTATTATGCTCACCTTGCAGCTTATAGAGGAAGGCTCTACATCGAGAGATCATATGAATCTAATGGAGGATCCATGAATCCTTCTTGTGTGTCTCGAATGGGTCCTCCAATGACGCTTCCTCTTCCTAAACTAAGTGATAATGTCAAGAATCTCATGTTTTACTGCTGATTTGTTTAAGAAAAGGAAAAATGTTATTGATTCTGTTGTCTCTGTAAGTTCTTGGTGAGTAACTTGAGATACAAGGCAATGTCAAGATGAAGAATTTCCTTTCCCCTGACTTTGAGATACTATTGCAAAATCAACGTTTTTTCCAAATGTGAAATTCGATAACTATGTTTAGACGCTAAAGAAACACTCACTGTAAAAGAAAAGCAAAATGCTCTGAAATAATAATATAAAAAAAGTTTTGGGAGTATGAAAAGGTGAAAGTCTCAAAACAAAAGAAAGGACAAAAGAGAGAAAATGGTAGAATTTAATAGTTTGCAATTTGGAAGAAAGTGCAGTTAATGAATTGGCAGAGGGCAGAGAGTTGTATAGTATAGTCTGTAGGTATGCTATTATAACAATAAGAGGAGTATGTGTTTGTGTGTTGTCACAAATAATGAAAAGGGAAAGAATATGAAAATGTGCATCTCGGGAACTGAAATTCTCAGGGAAGTGAGATAACTTGTTCCAAACTGTCTCAACTCTCTCTCCTTATTTTTAAAAAGTATATGATATGTTTATATATTATGAAATTTATATCAAACATTTGTAATTCCATACTCTATCCTGCAAGATATTTCTTCGGAGAAAAACTCACTTGATCTAAGAATTTGTAAAAAGATTTGAAAAATCCATTTTTTAATTTTTATTTTTGGAGAGTGGGACGTTTAAATGAAATCCAATCTTAAGTCATGAACAAGCAAAAATACTAGAGAATAAAATTAATTTTAAGAGAGAAAAAAAGTCATCAGTATTTACGGAAATGTTACCGTTTTTTGTGGGAGTGAAACAAATCTACAAGATTTTGTATTGTAGATTTGTTGGTCTCACAATTTTGTTCTCGGAGATTTGTTTTCATTCGCATATTTGTTAGGTCTCGCAGTTTTGTTCTCGTAGATTTGTTTCTATTTGGCCACAGTTTTTTACGTCACGTATACGTCACCGCTGATTTGTTTTATATCACCGCAAAGTTGTTTTTCTGCATATTTTTTATTTACATTGCAAATATTTGTCCTTCGGTCGCATATTTTAGATTTGTCGCAAAATTTCCTCGTAGATTTGTTTGCTCGCAGATTTTTTTTCAACTCCATTGCAGATTTACTAAAAACCAAAATTTCCAAAATAATCCCTTTGGCCGCATATTTGTTTTAAATTTGGTTTGACCGCAGTTTTGTTACACACGTTACCGCAATTTTTTTTACTCATTTGACCCTCACGTTACCGCAATTTTATTTGCCGCATATTTTTTAAAATCTTTTGACCTGCGGTGATTGTATTTCAAATTTTTAAAACTCAAAACTTATGACAGATTTGTTTACTTGGTAAAGATATCTTAAACTTCAAGTTTATCATTGTAGAGTTGTTTCTCCATTGTAAAGTTTTTTTAGCTTAGAAAGTTTTGAGTATACGACGTCGTTTTGAGTATAATGTTGCAATTTTGTTTACTAAACTGCATATTTGTTTGCCTATGCTGCAATTTTGTTTACTTAGTCAAAAAATCTAAAGTTTGAGGTTTCGATTGTAGAGTTGTTTCTCTATTGCAAAGTTGTTTCTCCATAGCAGAGTTGTTTCTCTATTATGGAGTTTTTTGAACTTAGCAGTTTTTTGAAGAAAACTCTCATCTCATCTCATCTCAATTAAATTCTGAAAAAACACCACATGAATCTCCAAGAGAACCACTATTCTAATCATTTGTGTTTCACAACAGATTTAGCTCAAAAAATAACAAATTTATGGTTTGTTTTTTGATGATTCTATGTTTGTGATTCGAGCACAATGTAGGTTTTACAATTATATTAACAATTAAATTGGAAATTTTATCATGTCCAAAACATAACAAAACAAGCATTTGTAACTTGAGACTTAAAATCATATTTCCATGGAATCAACTTTTGATTTTCTACAATTCCTTTTCTTGCTTATGTTTATGTTAGTCTTTTTCTTAGACTTCTCTTCAACTGAGGTTGTTTACTCTGCAAATGATGAAATATTGAATTGACTGGATCAACTTGAAAATCTAGATGATCCAGAACCTTGTTCAATCTTTCTCCTTCCGTCAATCTAACACAACACAACACATTCCGTTCATATGCAAATAAAAAAGTCTAATTCTACGTCAAATGGAGACATACACGAGCTTATGTCATCTTTTGCAATTCATCTTCAAGTCAGGTGCATGAAGAGTTGATTCCCTTGCCTATAGGTGTCTTTTGAGGCCCTATTCCCTTTAGCAAAGACATATGCACCTATATAAAACATGACTCATTAAACTAAATTTTCAAAATTGGGAAATCAATATAAAAACTAAACATAAAACCAAGACTCTGGGTTTAGCTATTGAGAAGGAAACATGTCTCGTTATACCTTCTTCAATTATATTTCTTATCAAAGAACCCTTCCTTTGACATACGCGCTTAATTGTGTGGTTACTATGAGTATGTATCATACACATTATCTAATTATCTCTCCACACCGAAATCGGATCACATTACATAAGTTTCTCTATTACACACAACTGTGGATTCAAACAAACAGAAACCAACAATCGAAACAAAAATTAGAATGCAATTGAATGTGAATGAAAACCATTTTAGAAAAACTAGAGAATTTTCTCTATAGAAGCATACAAGAGTCAAAACCTATAAGGATATAATTGTAATTCGAATGCAGAATCTTTGAAGTGCAAATTTCCCTAAATCTCGTCACCAAAAAGCTAATTCGGAGACAAAGAAAGACAAGAACATAATCCTAAAAGCATTAACCGTTGCCAAAACTCAATTTCGAGTTACTAGAAAGCTTGTTAGAGAAACGAAACATATCTAAAGCTAAACGCAGTGAATGAGGGGGAGAGAGCGGAAGGAACCTTAAGACTGAGCGTGAAGGAATACTCTAGCTTGTGGGCCATATATCAAAACCAAGTCGAGAATGAGGCCATGGCCTAAAATCCAAAAGAACTTAACGATGTTTTTAGAAAACCAAGAAAAATTATATGAAAATTAGTGATTTCTTAAATTTATGCATTAACCTTAAACAACAAATAAAATGAAACAGAGCGTGTAGGTAAGTCAAGCAATACTTGATAAACTATTAGCGACAAACTCAAAAAAGATAAACAACTTAGAATCTATGAAAGACTCAAGGTTCTATCAAGTTTCCTTAATTAAATCACATGAAGTCACATGATAATGTGACTCTTATAGACAATCCACAACTACATAAATCTTAATATGATTTATGATATATCTTTCGGTCTTGAATAAACCTTCACATAATATAATAATATAGTTTGGACAAATAACGGTTTCTTTAGTTTATAAACAAAAAACTAGACACTTTCAACAAAAATATTCTCTCCATTGAAAAAGAAAATGAGGGTGTGATATAACTTGGTTTTAACGATTTCTTACAGGTGTTTGCGCACGTTTTAAAACGTTCTCCAAGTGGGTTTTAGCATTTGCAAGGTCGTTTCGTGTTATTTGAATATATAGATATATGATTTAAAAGACTGACATAATCTATATGTGTCAAATATATTTAACATGTGAGAGTATGATGTTATTGTGTTCTATGAACATACCAATTTTAATATGAAATGTGTGATTAGCATATTTGGAATCAACGAGAGTTAAGTTTTCAATATTTTATTTCATAGGAATTTAATACGAGTTGAAATCCAATGTTATTAGTTTATTGATTTGTTATTTTGATTTTGAATTCCACTTTGTATTCTAATAGGATTGGAAGAATTTTAGAGTTAAAAATACAAGAAACCAAATCCAAAGATAAATCATGTTATTTCAATATCCAATGATATAAAAATCCATAAATTTTAAAATTCTTATGGATTTATAAATGAGAAAATTGGTTAGATAGTCACTTTTTACTTTGTAATTAATTTGTAGAATAAGTACTTTTAAAACTAAATTGATATTAGGTACTTTTGTTTTGCAAATGTTTTTTATCCTTACTTCAATTATTTCTTTTAAAGTTATTTTAAAAATAATATTGACTAATTTATATTTAAATGAAAAGCAAATATATGAAAAACTTAAATTACCTATACCCCAAAAAAACCTTAAATGATTTTTGTTTTCTTTTTCTCGAAAAACAAACTTAAACTTAAATGGTAGTTATGATAATCAATGAATGATGAATGAAAAATGGTAAATGATGAACATTGAATGATGAATGTTGAATGTTAAATGATGAATATTGAATGGTAAATGGTAAATGTTGAATGGTGAATGAGAATTTTGTCTTGTGTTTTTGGTTTTTTTCTACCGTGAGAAAACCTAGGAAGATTTAATTTCCTATTTTAATTCAAAAAAAAAAAATTAATTATTTTTAAAATTATTTAGAAATCTTTATAAAAATAAAATTAATTAAATTTAGAAAAGATACAAAAAGTTATTTTAGGTATTAATAAAGAGATTGATGGTACATTAATCTGAAAGTACCCAAATTTCGAATTTGCTAATCAAAAATACTATATTACCAATTATAAAAGTGAAATTATAAATTTTACTGAATTTTTCTTTATAAATTCATTGGGGGGGAAGGGGTATTAGATTAAATTTTTAAGTGATTATAAGGTATTTGATTTTAGATGGTTTTTAAAGTATTTTTGTGAATTCACAAATTGTAAGCGAATTTTTAGATTTTTATTCTATTGTATTTTGTTTGGTTGTTTTTACAGCAAAAATCAATTAACTAATAACAAAAAGTAATTCGTAATATTTTGTTAGACCGATTTCATAGTTTGGTATGTGATCTTTTACGAACACGAGAGAAATAAAAAAAACTATATTTTATTGAAGATCAAAGTTTTTGACAATGATGTGATTGATTAGATTATTGTTGTTGTAAGGAGCAAATATGACGTTTCTGCGTGGAAAACATGGTGATTATATAAAATACTCAACTAGGATTGGTTGTTCTGCTTGGATCGGTCGATCCAAGACTTGTAGACCCAAGATCAGTCCAACTAAATTTTGAAAGATCGATCAAAGATCACATGAGAGCATGTAGNTTTCTGCGTGGAAAACATGGTGATTATATAAAATACTCAACTAGGATTGGTTGTTCTGCTTGGACCGGTCGATCCAAGACTTGTAGACCCAAGATCAGTCCAACTAAATTTTGAAAGATCGATCAAAGATCACATGAGAGCATGTAGATTCAGATTGTTCGATCCAAACTGAATTGATTGATCCAGGACTCCAGGAGCATGCATATGTCTGAGATTCCATGGACTTACATAGTGATTATACCGACTACAAAATCAATTGATACCACATTCGATGGAGCTACTACCATTTTAGATCGATCGATCCGAGGCAGATCGATAATTGATCGATCAATATCAAAGCAATTGAATTATCGATCCAAATTCTAAGTTTTGCCGAGACTTTTACAATATTTACACTTTTAGTCCCTAGGCTTTTTAATTTCACCTCATTAGGTTATACCTAGCTTTATCTCTTTACGCTTTATTCGTTTTAATTTTGAGGGAGATTGAAATCTAGGACCTTGTATTCATCTTAAAGAAGATTTAAGAACTTTTTAATTTTATGCAATTGTTTTCTTATTTCATTCAATGTATGATTTATGTTTTTTTATTATGTCTGAGAGATCCACGAGTTAGATTTTAGTGTTTCCCAAAAAAAACCTAGATTTGATAGTTAGAGTTTGTTAGATGGGAAATTATTCATTCGATTCTTCATTTAAGTGTGAATATAAAGTGATTTAAATACAAAGATATTTGATTTAAAAGATTGACATAATCTATATGCGTAAAATATATTTAACATGTGAGAGTATGATGTTATTATGTTCTACTAACATATCAATCTTAATATGAAATGCGTGATTAGCATATTTGGAATCAACGAGAGTTAAATTTTCAATATTTATTTCAGGGATTTAATACAAGTTGAGATCCAATATTATTAGTTTAATGATTTGTTATTGGATTTTAAATTCCATTTTGTATTGTAGAATTGGAAGAGTTTTAAAGTTAAAAATACGAAGAACCAAATCCAAAGATATATGATGTTATTTCAATATCCAATGATATCAAAATCCATAAATTTCAAAATTCTTATGGATTTATAAATGAGAAAATTGGTTAGATATTCGCTTTTTACTTTTGTAATTTGTAAAATAACTACTTTTAAAACGGTATTAGGTACTTTTGTTTTGAAAATATTTTTTATTCTTACTCCAATTATTTCACTTAAATTTAATTTAAAAATAATATTGATTAATTTATATTTAAAAGCAAAAAATAATGAAAAAATAAATTACCTATGAACCCAAAGAAAAAACAACTTAAACGACTTTTGTTTATTCTGCTCGAGAAAAAAAAACTTAAATTTAAATGGTAATTATGATAAGCGGTGAATGATGCATGAAATGTGGTGAATGGTGAATGTTGAATGATGAATGTTGAATTTTAAATGATCAAAGTTTAATGGTGAATGTTGAATGTTTAATGGTGAATAGTGAATGGTGAATGAAAATTTTATCTTGTGCTTTTGATTTTTTTCCTACTGTTAAAAAGAGAGTAGAGAAAATCTAAGAAGATTTGATTTCCTATTTTAACTATAAAAAAATTATTGTTTTAAAATTGCTTAAAAATCTTTATTTTTTTCACACTTAAAAATCTTTATAAAACTAATATTAATTAAATTTAGAAAACATACAAAATTTTAGTTTATGTATTAATTAAAAAATTAATGGTACATTAATTTAACAATACTTAAATTTCTAATTATCTAATCAAAAGTACCATATTACCTATTATAAAAGTAAATGACCTATTTTACTAAATTTCTCTTTTTAAATTCTTTGAGGGTGGTATTAGATTGAGTTTTCAAGTTATTTTAAGGGAAATTGCAACAAATAATAAGAACATAAGCTATAATTAAGTATATTACACCTATAAGTAGGTGTGGTCTCTCTCTCCAACCAAAATACAACTTATATGCAATATATAACCCTGTCTCTCTCACACTCTATCTCACTCTCTCTTTCTCACTCTCGCTCACTCGCGAAATTTTTTCCACCCCATCTCTTTAATATACAAACTAATAACTTCACGTATACGAACTACTTAAATTTATTTTTGGGTTTAGGGTATATATCTTGGGTTTATGGTATATATTTTGGTTTTAGGGTATATATTTTGGGTTTAGGGTATATATTTTGAGTTTAGTGTATATATTTTGGGTTTAGATTTTGGGTTTAGGGTATATATTTTGGGTTTAGAGTTTAAGGTTTAGGTTTTGAGTTTAAGATTTAGGTTTCGGGTTTAGGGTTTATATTTTGGGTTTAGGGTTTAGGTTTTGGGTTTAGGATTTATATTTTGGGTTTAGGGTTTATATTTTGGGTTTACGGTTTAGGTTTTGGGTTTAGGGTTATGATAATTATTCACTAATTCATAACATATATGTGTTTGAGGTTTTAGGTTTATATTTTGGGGTTTTGGGTTTATATTTTGGGTTTTGGATTTATATTTTTGGGTTTTTGGTTTATATATTGGGGTTTTGAGTTTATATTTTGGGGTTTTGGGTTTATATTTTGTGGTTTTGAGTTTATATTTTGGGATTTTGGGTTTACATTTTGGAGTTTTAGGTTTATATTTCGGGGTTTTGTAAACTATATATTCGTTTTAAATAATTTTAATCATGTTAAATGTAAATTTTTTGTGTTTTTTCATATTATTTTTTTGTGATTTTATGTTTTGAATTTATAGGATTTAATTTGAGTCAACAAATAAGGGGGTGAAATTTTACTTTCATAAAAAATTAAAAAAGATAAGAGAGAGAGGTAAGAGGATAGAACATAGATACTAGTTGTATATTTGTTGTTGGAAATCTAATATACAAACAATGCTATATTCTTAATATTTATCCTACAATTGGTTTTCCACCTAATTCACCCTTATTTTAATGTATTTGATTTTAAATGATCTTTAAAGTATTTTAGTGGGCTTTTGTGAATTCACTAAATTGTAAATAGATTTTTAGATATTTTATTCTACTGTATTCTTTTGAATTGGTTTTAAAAAAAAATTAATTAACTAATTACAAAAAATAATTCATAATATTTTGTTAGTTAGATTTCACTTGATATGTGATCTTCTATGAACACAAGAGGAAATAAGAAAAAAACTATATTTTAATAAATATTTAAATTCTCGACAATGATGTGATTGATTAGATTATTGTTGTAGTAACCTAACATAATGATGACTTTGATTTGAAGAAAATTAAAAAAGCTTGAGCCATATTTTCTATTATTGCAAAGAGTCATAGATGAATGTTTACATATATTCTCTCTTGCAATAATTTGAGAAAGAAACGAAGATATATATATATATATATATATTTAAGTAAGAGAATACATCAAAACCACAACTTAATTCAATAGCAGAATCAAAATCCTCTAAAATCAATTGAATGTTGAATAAAAACATATTTTATTTTATTTTGGAATACATAAAAGAAATACATAATTCAATAACAAATGATTTTATTGTACTTTTAACAAATACATGATTGAATAGCACTTGATTTCCTTTTTGATTTTGAGATGCACTCATTTCAAATTAGATATAGTATTCAATTATCTCTCTTATAATACCATAACCAATAACAACTTTTTAATAAGCGAATAAAAAAATGTTAAGCAAATAACACATGAATTTAAACTAAAACAGTTGATATGAGGAACTTCCAAATTAATGTATTGATGGTTTGATGTCGATTCACCACAAACTCAAGAATAACCCTATTTTGGTTCTTCACACCAACCTCACTTCATTCTTGGTTCCTAGAGCTTGAAGTATGTTTGATAGGGATTTGTGGGATTTGGGTTTCGAAACTTGGATATCATCCATATAATAACGTTGAAATACAAAATACAACATAAAACGCACAAAAATTGCAACTATAGCTCCAATGAAATCAATTGAAATTTTCTCAAACATTGAGAAAAACATGGCCCACAACATCACATAAATAAAAACTTGGATATCGTCCATATAATAACGTCAAAAAACAGAGTACAACATATAACGCACAAATATTGCACCTACAACTCCAATGAAACCAATTGAAATTCTCTCAAACATTGAGAAAAATATGGCCCACAAGACCACATAAGTATAAACTTGGATATCGTTCATATACTAACGTTGAAACGCATAATAGTTCGTTGTTCCACCAACCTTCAGACATCTCTATTCTTTCAAATTCATCATAGACAACCTCGATTATGTTATAAATAAATTTCTTAATGACGGCGTATATTCTTCTACAAATATCATATTTGTACTTACATCTATTCCATGTGTGTCTTTCCACATATTTCTTTTCAAACATTCTTATGATGAAATCTTTGCGGTAGAATTTAAATTCATTTTTATTTTGTTGCCTTTCTTTTTTTCTTCCCGAATTAGTTAGAAAAAATAACGATATTTTTCATCGATCCAATTCTAATAACAATTCTCATGAGTCAAGTGAACACAAAACTATAACACATTCGCAAACACAATCATGCATAAAATCTGTACATAAAAAATGCCGCTTACATCTTCATTATTCATCTTCTTATGAACCAAGAAGATAAATATGTTAATTACCAATATTCGTTGATTTCACCAATTTTCAGACATCTCTATTCTTTGAAATTAATCATAGACAACCTCAATTCTGTTGTAAATTAATTTCTTAATGACAGTGTATATTCTTATACAAGTATCATATTTGTTCTCAAATCTATTCCATGTGTGACTTTCCTCATATTTCTCTTCAAACATTCTTATGATGAACTCTTTCACAGTAGAATTTAAACAGTTTTTGATTTTGTTGCCTTTATTTTTTTCTTTCCGAATTAGATAAAAAATAACGATATTCTTATAAGATGAGATGGAAACATGCAATCATAAGTGAATCAACATTAAAGTTAAAGAGTTTTCGTTGGAGTTTTGACTACCTTTTTAAGAACTAGTTTAGTAGAAGATAATTTGATAATAGCTTTCTGATTGTAATTTGAAAAGATTACACCTTTCTCCTTATATAGAGGATACTTGAAACAAAGCTCAAGCAAATAAAAGAAACACGAAATCAACTAAACAGCCAAGTCCTAAGAAGTAGTGATGCCATAGACTCGTTCACACGACTCAAACATCAAACCACTAGCTACGACACTTTAGGAATTCTTTATTTTGTTTTGACCAAGTCCAACAGCCTTAATACACATAACTAAAAACCAGAGAATATGATAAGAACTAGAATGTAATGAAGGTAATAAGTTGTTCCGAGACCTAAATGACCTAACAGTTCAATTACACCAAGACTCCATAAAGCAATTATGAAACCCAATGAACATATCCCACTTTAACCAGAGAATATGATAAGAACTAGAGTGTAATGAAGATAATAAAATGTCCCAAGACCTAAATGACCTAACATAGACCGATGAAAGAAAAGAACTAGATATCAAGATCGAGGAGAGACAAGATCGATGAAAGACAAGAACCAGAGATCAAGATCGAGATCGATGAGAGACAAGAAGATCGTCGATTATGAGAATTGAGATCGCCGATTTTGAGAATCAAGATCTGAAAAATGAAAAGTTTTAAGTTTTTCAAGTAATTATTTAGAAGATTAGGGGTATTTTGGTCATTAATTGGGTCAAAAGAAAAAGTTGTCGCTGAATCTGTTTTGGAACGCTAAAAAAATCAACGGCTAAAATTTTTAATTTCTGGTCGCAATGACTAGTCGTTGCGATTAGTCACTGGACCAACGATTGACAAACGAACACAACGATTGGCAAACGAACAATCGCATACTTAGTAGTTAGTAATGCAGAAGAAACTCTAATGTTTCTTTGGCTTATCATCACATTTGTTGTCTTTTTGGACATTAGTTAGAACTTAATGCTTTTTAGAAAGATTGCTTTTTAGAAAGATCCGTCTATAATTTGGATCTGAAACCAAAAGTTGATTTGTGTGTGTTTATCATAGCTTATGTCCTATTTTTGACGTATGGTTCTGCNAAGATTGCTTTTTAGAAAGATCCGTCTATAATTTGGATCTGAAACCAAAAGTTGATTTATGTGTGTTTATCATAGCTTATGTCCTATTTTTGACGTATGGTTTCTGCCCATTGTTATTTTTTTTCGTTTACTTTCAGTTATGCAACAGAGAATGCGACCGAGAATTTCAAATTCATATTTTACCATGCCTCCGAGATCTATAAAATCTACAAAGGATAGAGTTTCAAGTGTTAACAATTACAATTGTATGACCAAAGATGAGCTACTAAATGCTCTTTCTTGTGAGTTTAAGCATAATATTTGCATTGATTTTTTAGGTATTTTGGATATTAGATCTTTGTATAACTTTTGGATATGGAATATATATTATGTATTTAGTTTCATGAATTTCATAATTTTGGTTTTTGAAATTTATATAAATTAGCTGATTCATTTTTATTTATATATATTATAATAATTTTAAAACTAGCAATGATTTAACCATTAAACTAAACATGAGTAATTTTTCACAATGTTTTTGTAACAATCTTTTAGTTGTTGTATAGATACAAAAAATTTTGTCGTTATTTGTGGCTTTAGCCAAAAAATATTAGTGTTGCATTTTGTGGCAGAATTTCTACAAATAGTCACAAAATTAAATAACAACAAACATATAGGTACAAAATATAATTTGTGGCTATTTATGGCTAAAACAGATGTCGTCACAAAATTATAATCATAGTTATAACATACTGATAGATCAAAGGACCACTGAAATTTTTTGTCGTGCCAAATGGTGAAGCCGAACGGGAGAAATATATTCGGTTAAGCAAATAATTGAATAGAAAGCTGGTCTCTTAGAAATTATGAAACATAGCTACTATTCTGACATTAAAACATAGGCATGTAAAATCCGAGATGAATAGAGAATCTTCTGTTTTTTTATTTTTTTTTTATAAATTCAGTCTCCTTTAGATATGTTTTCAAATATTTATTGGCAAAGTAGTAATATTTTGATAAAATGATTACAAATCTCGGGTGAAATGTCTGTGTTGTCAAAATCAATTTCCTCCGAGACATAAAAATGTCTCGTGTTAACCAGTGTGGATGCATTTAAACAGTTGAGAATAAGACTATAGTAGGAGAAAATTCTGCTTGTTATTCACCTTCGGTCAAACGTATGTATTTGTGTGCTCGAATTACAACGAGGCGTATGTTTACATAAAATGTCAATGATCATATTTTCTTTTATTTTTATATTTACTATAAAAATACCAAAAACATCTGATTAATTTTGGAGATTCACGAAAAACAAGAAATACGAGAGAAAAGATTGGAGGCAACATGATAGGTTGTTAGTTTTGGTGGCAAAAGAAACCAGAATAATCATTGCATTTCAATTGAAAAAATGTCCCATCATAGTCGGCTTCAGACTATGATCAAATAGTTAACATTTTTGACATTACTATTTCGCAAACTTTGGTGCTAAAATTTGATAGCTAATTCATATACATTAGTCCAGATTAGTGTCCTAATTGAGAGGGTTTAATGTTTACATCTAAAATCTTTAAACTAAAAGTTAATGAGATTTAGTTCACTAGTTGGAGTCATTTTGATAGCGTTGTGCCTACAAAAACTAATTGAGAGATAGTGTTGCTTGATTTTTTAAATTGAGAGTTATTAAATATGTAGAGAAGTTTGTGAAGTATAGTTGGTTATAAACAATTTTAAAATTTCCATGGATATTCATGATATTTTTTAAATTGAGCTTTTTTCAATAATATTAATAAAAGTTCATATCCTTATAGTTTCTAACATCGAGTTATCATTAGTAGTATAGTATTGCTCATTTACAATCGGTTAAAATATTTGTCAAACAGTTTTTGGTCCACGAACTACATTTGATTATAGAATTAGCTATGCAAGCCCGTTCTAACATTAAGCAAACCTATAGTATATAGATCAAACAATCATAATCATATCCACTGCTACCATAATCTAAACCATCAATGCAACTTATATGTTGGATATAGGGTCGAAAGTTCCTTGATTTGGGTTCGTATTTGAAAGGATTCAGGTTACAAAATAGCAAGGTCGTCGACAAGTCCGACGAGGTCACTTTGAGTTTAAAGAAAATAAGATTTCTCTCTCTTACTTCTCTCTAGATTTTTCGACCACTTTCTGAATGATCTCCGTCTCCTTTATATAGTCCATTTCTTTTTCATCATTTAGCTAGGTCGAGTAGTTGGTTTAGCTCGGCAGTTTTGTTTGTAGAGCATTATTCAGCTCGGCGGTAGGTTCTAAGGTCACTGTACTGACTGCATCGCATCTGACTTCGTCATGGGCTCTTATTCCAACTCGACGGGCCTCCTAATGGGCTTAAAGTTTCTTAGGCCTAGCATGGGTGTAGCCCATATCCAACAATATTCCCCCCTCCCCGTCCTCAGTTCGACGAGGAGGGTTGAGATTTGACTACGTCATATATGTGACATAGATTTAAGAGACTTTAAGGTCATTATTAGGTCGTACCGACATAGGGTGCCAGGCCTAGATTGCTGGGAATCAAACGATCAGCGTGTATCTCGAGAGAAGTTGATGAGCTCGTGGAGAAGTTCGTACGATAACTTGTCGAAGTGACGTTTTTTCTCCCGGTCAGTTGTCGAGATGGTGTCTCATCTCCCCGTCAATCTTTCAGAGGACGCTTCATCTGCCGGACATCTCTCATATATATTCTTTGGATCTTCATAAGCGTCTCACTCTCAATTCTCCAAAAGGTATTTATGCTCTTCCTTCTTTCTACTTTTTCTCTCTAGTTTGAAATAGGTTTAGTCGAGGTGTCCTCTTTGCTTTGCTATAGGTTTAGTCTTCTTCGACGTCATGTTTTGCGACCTGATAGACCTAGGGTTTGGAAGCAGTTCTAGTGCTTCATAAAAAGGCTCGTCGAATTCCAGGGTCGCATCTTCTGCTAGTGCGACCACATGATTTGTAGCTAGCTCGTCGGATGATCCTGAGAACTCGCCTTCTAAACCTTCGAGCTCGACGTCTAACCCCACGTCGAGCACATCTTTGGATCCTGTTGAGAGGGCTTCAGTTTTGGATAGAACGATCGTCGAGGTAGACAATCGAGTTGCCAATCCACCTACTTTACTGCCTGAAGAATCTGGAGATTTGGTC